>JAODAL010005494.1:0-143037 GCA_025379985.1 Phyllomedusa bahiana
AAAATTGTGAAAGCGGCTTGGGGATTCGACGGAGAGAAGGCCGTGTTGGCATCTGTGTCCGTCTCCTCCTCCGTCGCTGGCGGGACCTGTTGTTTCAGAGTGTCCAACGATCGTTCCAGAACGATCTGCTGCTGCCACAATCGCTGGAGCATGTGGAGGGTGGAATTCCAGCGTGTTGCCACGTCAACAATGAGACAGTTGACGGGGAGGCCGAGCTGACGCTGCAACGCAGCCAGGCGGGACGAAGCAGGGTGCGAACAGCGGAAGTGCGAACTCAGACCTCGAGCCTTCTCGCAGGCAGTCCGACCCGGGTAGCTCTTTAGAAATTTCTGGACGACAAGGTTCATGACATGTGCAGGCAAGGGATGTGCTCCAGCCTACCGATCGTAAGGGCGGCCAGCAGATTTCGACCGTTATGGCACACCACCTTGCCTGGTACAAGGTTCTTGTCACCCAGCCAGCGCTCGGTCTCGTTGCTCCTGACCTGTGTGTGGATGGTCTCCAAGACAGATTCTTTTCAACAGTGTGCGCCGAGCCTGAGAGCCACCGTCACCCCCAGAGACATCCACCCAGCTCACCCAGTGAGCTGACACAGAGATATAGTGGCCTTGGTCATGCTTACTAGTCCTTTGTGTCGGTGGTCAGATGGACTTTTCCGGACACAGATGCAGACAACGCGCTTGAATCTTAGATGACACTGGCTGGCCAGGGCAGGGACGGCTTTTCTGGCAAAGAAATGCCTGCTCGGCATCTGGTATTGGGGTCGGAAAGGGCCATGACGAGGGGGAAACCCCATTTGTGCCCACCAGAGGGAAAGGCAACATTTCCAAGGCCAAAAGCCTGGCAATCCCGGGACATTCAGGTTTTTGGCCTTGGGATGGTTTGGGTTAAAGTGTTTCTTCTGCTCTCAAACCTGGAAGACAGAAGGCTGGCTGCTAGGCTGGCTGCTGTACGGCGTGCAGGTATCAACTGGCGGGGGAGAAGGGGTAGGATGGGTCTCTGGGGTGGGTTGGTATTTCGGGCGACGGTGGGGGGCTGAAGCGGAGCTGATCCTGATCATGACTCTGGGAGACATTGGCAGCTGGGAAATGCTTGGGGGTGGTGGAGATGAGGAGGCGGAGACAGAAGGTGTGAAAGTGGATGGAGCCCGGCGTCGGTCTGGCCCTTTTTTGGCCAAGGGTTTTGCCTCCATTTCAACCAGCATTCGCTGCATTACTAGACATGTTGTTTTTGCTTAAACACCTAAGATTCTTGCCTCTACTTTATGGCAAAGGCGGCATATGAAATCGCTGGGTGAATCAGAGGCGTGCTCAATGAAGGCCCAGGCTTGAGAGGTCCTGGACTTTTTTTGACGGGCGATAAGCGAGGAGCGGGGTTTCCGTGACCGGTGGCTGGCGGAATCATATCAGCGGACTTTTTGCGACCGCCCCCCCTCCCTTTTTGAGGCAGGACCGAATTGACACTACCCCATACTCCCCTCGTCCAGTGTGAAGCGCTCGCAAGCAAATTCTGCTGAAAAGACCACGTTGGATCCGCAACGTCGTCATCATCATCATCATCAACACAGGTGACTTCGTCGTCCTGACATTCTGCATCCAGGAGCTGCGGGCTACAAGCAAGAGGCACTGCAAGGCGTTGCCGACCGCCCGGATTTTGCCGATGACAGGCTTCCTTTTCCTCCTCTGATGGCATCAGTAACTGGGCGTCAGAGCAGGACAAAATCATCCTCTTTGGCCTCTTGATCTTTTAACATGCCTTCGACCCCAACTGCATTTTGTCATCAAGAGGTCTTCAGAAAATGGTTTAAATCCACAGTGGTGGGTACACCGAGTTGACATTTGGTCTGCCTTCGCTTCATTTGGACGGATGCTGATGATGCTGATGACGACATTTGTGGCCGTGACTGGGGGACGAGGAGGTAAGACTGCTTGATGCAGGTTGCATTAACCATGAAGAACTGATTGGCAAACGCTGTTCGTTACTGAGATTCACAGGGCCCTGACCCAGCGATGACAGGCTGAAGGCCCTGCAACCGACGAACCGCTGGCATGCGTGTTGTCGCCACACTGAAGGAGCCCCTTTCTTTTCGTACCTTTTACCTCCATGTCCACCCCCCTCTTTGTTCGCTTACCACCTGAATTTCGCTCCATTATCAGAAAGATAAAAATTTGAGAAGGTATGGAAGAGTTTTGGAAAGTCTCTTATTAAAAGACGGCAAATCACAGCTATTCTCAAATCCCTCAAATCAAAACAAAATTGCTGGATTAAAATTTAAGTGCAAGGTACCTCTATCAACAAAGCTTGACTGACCAAAAGTGAAAAAACACTTATCTGAAATGTATACGGATAATAAAAGGTATTTTTGGCACCTATCAATACACCTGTGGTGACTACAAAATTGCTGGATTCAAATTTAAGTGCAAGGTACCTCTATCAACAAAGCTTGACTGACCAAAAGTGAAAAAAAAACCTATCTGAAATATATACGGATAATAAACGGTAATTTTGGCACCTATCAATACACCTGGGTTTACTACAAAAAATTTCTGGATTCAAATTTAACTGCAAGTGGCTCTAAAGAACAATGCTGGCCTGCGTCAAAGTGAAAAAAACACGTATCTGAAATGTATACGGATAAAAAAGGTATTTTTGGCACCCATCAATACACTGTGGTGACTACAAAATTGCTGGATTCAATTTAAGTGCAAGGTACCTCTATGAAAAAAGCTGGCCTGCGCCAAAGTGAAAAAAACACTATCTGAAATGTATACGGATATAAAAGGTATTTTTGGCACTATCAAAACACCTGTGGTGACTACAAAATTGCTGGATTCAAATTTAACTGCAAGGTGGCTCTATCAAAAAGCTGGGCCCGCGCCAAAGTGAAAAAAACACGTATCTATATGAATACGGATAATAAAAGGGATTTTTGGCACCTATCAATAAAACCTGTGGTGACTACAACATTTCTTGATTAAAATTTAAGTGCAAGCTACCTATATCAACAAGGCTTGACTGAACAAAATAAAAAAAAAACACATATCTGAAATGTATACGGATAAAAATAAGGTATTTTTGGCACCTATCATACACCTGTGGTGACTACAAAATTGCTGGATTCAAATTTAACTGCAAGCTGGCATGCGCTAAAGTGAAAAAAACATGTATCTGAAATGTATACGGATAATAAAAGGTATTTTTGGCAAAGATCAATACACCTGTGGTGACTACAAAATTCCCGGATTCAAATTTAAGTGCAAGGTTCCTGAAAAAGTATACTGATAATAAAATTGGAGTTTTGCACCTAACAAATAGACCTGCAGTTACTAGAAAAGATCTGTATCCTAATGTAAGTTCAGGCTGCCCAACATCCCAAATAATATTTCAACAGAAAACTGTTAATAAAAAAGCTATTGCCCAAAGCAATGTCTACACTAAGTCTGGGTACACAATATCCAGTAACCCTTAAAGAGCTTGTCTGTGTTCGCCCGCGGGCCCCCCCCCCTCGCTCTCCCCGTGACTTTACAGCGGTAGAGGCTCCTTTAAAATTCTCACCTAACTACCTAAAATCTGCAAATCTCTGATCTACCTAAGTTTAAGGTTCACAGCTTTAAAAATATACTTTTCTCTGTGAACAAATAGAATAATTTCGCTGAGCTGTTTGCACAGAGGGAGAGCCCACGTCCTACTCCTTTGAGATACTGACACCACTGATATGAACAGGAAGGGCTGTTCTATAAAACGGGGGTCATGTGATTTTTCCAGCCAATCGCAACCATACACATCCCCGTCATGAAAGTCGCAAACACAGCTCACCCTGCTCTATTCTCTAAGCTGATTTGCTTTGGGCCCCCAAAATGACAGGGAAACGCCGAAAATGGCGCAATATTAATAGATTATGCACAGATTTTTAACCTAAACTATCGCGTGATCTAAAAAATCCGATCAACATAAAAACCGTGCCGATTTCAACTTTGACGATAATAATCGCTCAACACTACTTATGGGGTGTGCTAACGAATTAACACATCTACACGTGTAAAAATTACCTTTTAAACTGCAGAGAGGGGTGTATGTGGTATGTTATCACACTTGAAAAAAAGCCAAATGATAAGAATGTAAAACTATAAATAAAGCTTCCTTAAATAAATTCTGTAAACGAATGTCAGTTACCAAAAAATTTACTAACTGACAGTCACTGTACAAAATAGCATAGTGCCACTTTGTGATCTGTGGGTCAACAGGTTTAGGGGTCATGCTGTGGTACAGGACAGGTATAGTCAATGTCCAGTTCAACTAAAATGGTGGTTGAAAGACTCCTTTTTTGGTACTTTTTTAATCTGGGGGTCATGCAGGCTTGGGACTCATGCTGTGGCCCAGGACAGGTATAGTCAATGTCCAGTTCAACTAAAATGGCGGTTGAAAGATTCCTTTTTCCGGTACTTTTTAATCTGTGGGTCAGACAGGTTTAATGGTCATACTGCGGTCCAGGACAGGTATAGTCAATGTCCAGTTCAACTAAAATGGTGGTTCAATGACTCCTTTTTCCAGCACTTTTTAATCTGTGGCTCAGACAGGTTTAGGGGTCATGCTGCGGTACAGGACAGGTATAGTCAATGTCCAGTTCAGCTAAAATGGTGGTTCAAAGACTCCTTTTTCCAGCACTTTTTAATCTGTGGGTCAGACAGGTATAAGGGTCATGCTGCGTTCCATGACAGGGATAGTCAATGTCCAGTTCAACTAAAATGATGGTTCAAATAATACTGCCTTCCGGCATTTTTTAATTTGTGGGTCATTCAGGTTTAAGGGTCATGCTGTGGTACAGGACAGGGATAGTAAATAGTCTGTGAGTTTTTTCTGTGACTCTTGTTGCCTAATTGTGTTGCCTAAGATGTAGTACGTATCCAGTTTACTGTTGTGGATGTTAATTCGAGCTTCTCCAGCCCTGTTTGGGTGTAAGAATGAAGGTGTTGTTCCTCTCCCATAGACTTTTATGGTCATCGGCGATGATCTGTTATCGACTATCGGATATCGTCATTATAATTGCCGATATCGACTATCGAATCGATAACGATAGTTGACACAATCGCTCATCACTAATGATTACCCAACATTTTTCCATATACATATCACGTGCCAGGAGAAAGAAGTGACATGGGAAAGTGAAAGTCTATGGAAGCCAGCACAGAGCGTTTTAGAAGTACGCTCTACTCAGCACATACTTCTAAAGCACCTAGCGTTTTACGGCACATAAACTATGTGCTGCAATACGCCATATGACTATACCCTAAACAGTGAGATTGTAGAACTGTCTGCCAGAGGAACTGAATGAGAACTAAAACATTATGTAACAAAAAATAAATAAATAAGGAGGTAAGAAAAGCAAAATATTTACTGCATTCGATGTACTATAGATTTAAACAGTGGACTATTTTAAATATATTATACAAAGTCTACTCTTCCTTTAAAATCATATTCTAACTGTAACCAGTTAAACCGTTCAATATGCTTTGATTGTATGAGCCAGAGGAGAATTACTGTCATGAACAGAAAGCTGGAAAAAATATGTCCATTTTGCTGTGCATGCTGGAAATGAACAATTAGAAACACATGTAATGCAACCTTAATTATCCAATGGGATTTTAGGCTGCAGTAAAACCACAGTGCTTTTTTATAAGCAGTAATTGACAATTTATGGAGAAGGTTGTGGTTACAAATGTGGTGCTTTCTCTCACATGGGAAAGTACGTACCAGAATTTCCATGACTGGAGACTTTCTTGATGTGTAATTTTTTTTTTTAAACCACTCTAATTGCAATTTTCCTTATCTTACAGTAAATGCTGTTTATAGTAGTATTTTAGGTTATACACTTATATTTCTCATCATCTTTATCATTTATTTTTGCGTTTCTAATTTGTTTTTAAAGGGAACCTGTCAGATGCCATATGGTGCCCTTTGTAATGAAAGCGCAGCAACTTTGCAGAATGGA
This sequence comes from Phyllomedusa bahiana, assembly GCA_025379985.1. Lineage (NCBI taxonomy): Eukaryota > Metazoa > Chordata > Amphibia > Anura > Hylidae > Phyllomedusa > Phyllomedusa bahiana. The sequence continues at coordinate 5,990 of JAODAL010005494.1, forward strand.
ATTACCAGACGAGCAATTCCCCAAACAAACAGACAGGTTATGCAAACAGAGCCAGCTCTAAAACTGCTGTCTGAAATCAAACACCCTCTGGGAGGCAGAGTCTAAGGCTACCTCTTGGTGTTCACTAGAGCCAGCTGCAAAACAGGATGAACTTGGCTGCAAGAAACCCAGGTTGCCCCACCAGATACAAACTGATACAAGTTCTGTTTCAACCTCAGGCTAGACAACAGGCATAAAAAAGTCATTAAGGGGCTACGTACTCCTAACACCCTCACTGAGGGTAAGCAGCATAAGGTAGTGAGGAAACTGCTGTTTACAGAGAGGGGTCCACTGTGCCATTAAGTAACAGCATTTTAGAGAATTTAGTTCTTATCTCTGCAGCATGCACCCGGCACTAGCAGTGATTGAGTCCACAATATTCATGAGCTGCTTTCCCCGCCTAGTCACAATAGCAGACAACTGTTCATCAGCAGAAGGTGGTGGTGGTGCAGAGTCAGACTGGGTGGAGTTGTTCTTTGGGGCCCATCCTACATGGGGGCCACTTTCTCACCCTCACTAGCCAATATCACCATGGCCTGGTGGGAACATCATGCCATATATAACGAGCATAACCCGTTTGTGGATTGCATAGTGTGGTATGGGCGTTACATCGACGACCTCTTGCTTGTTTGGGGTCGCGATGTGACGCTCATACCACACTTTTTGGAGTATATTAATTCGAATTCTTTTAATCTGCAATTCACTGGGGAGTGGAATACTCACAGTGTTCCTTTTCTAGATGTATACCTTACAGGTCATGGTGACAAAGGCAAGATTTCTTCCAATTTGTATCGTAAACCGAATTCAGGAAATACCATCCTCAGAGCCAATAGCAGCCATGCTGCCAGCACAATCAAGGCCATCCCATATGTGGAGATGGTTAGAGCCAGACGTATTTGCTCAGAAGAGGAGGACTTCAAAATAGCGGAAGAAAAAATAGCCAAAAGGTTGATGCAGAGGGGGTATAGCAAGAGTGACATTGATAGGGCCACAAATAGAATCAGACACAAAACACAGGAACAACTGCTAGACATGCCACATAGGAATATGAATATAGGTAAACAACAAGAGGACAATAAAATCACCTTTACCACTAAATTCAGTAGGAACTTCAATCAGATTAAAAACATCTTCAGAAGAAACTTAGGCATTTTGAGACAGCATGAAATCCTCTCAACAATTTTGGACAGGTTGGTTCGTGTTACATCCAAGAGAGGTCAAACCTTGGGTAACATTATTGCACCCAGTGTACACATTGGCCACCTAACTAAGATAGGCAAAGTTTGGCTATCCCAGAAAGGCTTCTTCAAATGTGGGGTTTCTAGGTGCAATGTATGTAAGATGTCTAAGAAAACATCAGAATTCACAGATGTGACCCAACAACAAACCTATAAAATTTGCCATTTCGTAAATTGTGATAGTCATCATTGTATCTATATCATAGAATGTACTCAATGTGACAAGAAATACGTGGGGAGCACTATTAGGAAAACAAAAACACGTATAATGGAACATATAACTAGTATTAAAAAGCAGCAACCCCAGATGTCGGGAGCAGCGAAACATTTTCTTGAATGTCATCAGGGGGACACAACAGGTTTAAAATTCTATGTTATTGACAGGGTACCCTATCCATATAGTGGTGGGAATTGGACGAAGGTGCTAAGGCAAAGGGAGGCACAGTGGATCTTTAAATTGGGTACCAGAAGACCCGACGGCTTAAATTGTCGCACAGACATGCTATATATATATATATATATACTAAGTCTTAGTGCAGGTCTATTAGATTAACTAGAAACACTGTGCGTATTTAGTGCCATTATACAACATTGGTATCAAACTTGTTTAGGATATCAGTAATATGTAAAACATTATGTACTGTAAACACAAGTCAGATGCTGAGAGATATATATAAAAATATGTATTTGTCTATACAAAAAAATTGGGTTGTATATATGCCGGAGGGCGTACCTCTTTCCATTTAACATCATGTGATTACCTCCCGTAATGGTGATTGGTTTTAATTGGGTTTTTAAACGAGTTAGGTAACCCACATAGACATAACAGTGAGCAAGAGTCTGAGGACTCGAAACTTGTCTGTTTTGCCACCAGGTTGCCTTGTTGCCGTGTGCTACTGTGGAGCCAGTTTTATGCTTTGAAGAATAAAGTCTCTTTTTTATACTCACGGACCTTGGTATCCTTAGCGGCGTTGTACTCAGCATACGTCACCGGATATCCTCTTCTTTGCACATCCTACAGCTACTATACATGAAAATATTACCTTTTAATTTTTAGTCCTTTCGAACATAAAAATTAAACATAGACATAGACGTGGATTTTACCACATAATACAGTGTGCAAAACAAGTGAGTTACATATCTGTCTGTCTCACACATTAATCTCACATGTCTGTCTCACACATTAGTCTAACATATCATAAATAGACACATTTGTAAGTGCCTTCATCTTTGCCCTCCACCCACCACCAGTCCACATACAATATCCACCTCCAAGTTTTCCCTTGGTCATGCAACTCGTCACTTTCTAAAATAAATAACACTATAAACACAGTCAAGAAAGTAAAAGTGAAACCCTTAATCACCTGGTCAGGGAAAGGTGTGCAATCACTTTTACAATAAGGGACAAGTAAATGCTGTCACTATACAAGCGCTGATACAACATACATTAATGCCATATATAGAGATCACATAGTGATCAGACACCAGCTCAGGTTGACAATGAATACAGCAGTGATCCAACATATAAACAAAAGAACATCCAGGGACTCACAGTAAACGTCTTCTCCGATCAGTCGTTCTGTTCTCTCATGATTTGTTCTTTTTCCCTTTTCTTCTCTATTCAGTCCAGACCGTTACCAACCCTCCCTGCAGAATTTACACACAAATATCTTAGAATCCTCACTTTTCCAGCACCTGTTTACCTATTCCCACCTCTGTAGAAACTATCTCAGGGGTGAAAGGGTGGGTAAAGGCCATAGCTTAAAGGGGCAGTTTCCTATGTAGTTGGGGGCATGCAAGAACTTAACCCCTTGAGATTGTGCTACCGCTATAGCCTCTGCCCTTCAGAATCATATTACCAGGTACGTAGGCAAGGCCTCAAATAGGTAGGCAGGCAAGGCACTAGTTAGGTAGGTAAATGGGCAATAACCATGTAGCTAGGTAAGCCGTTTTTAGGTAGGTAAATCCCCAATGGATAAGTTGACAGGACCTAAGTAGGTAGTCTGGCTCCAGGCAGGTTGGTTTGTAGGCCCCAATTAGGTAGTTAGGCACCAGTTAGGTAAACAGGTACCAAGCAGGCAGTTAGGTAAAAGGTAGGCCCCAGTTAGGTAGGTATTTGTTAGAAAGTTGTCTCTGGCACTCAAAAAGGAAAAAAGTGGGTGCAAGCCAAAAATTCTATCAATGTAAAGACAAAAGGCTGCACACCAATATATCACCAAAATCTTCAATTTTTTTAAGTAAAAAATTATTCATTCGGCTTCATAGATACAGGATCATAAATTCTTTATCCAGTATTATCCCAATTAGGAACAATTTTCACTTAAATATTTGTGGGGAAAATAAAAGGGGGGGTTAAAATGCAGAAAATTTATTTTTTGGTGTTTATAGACCCCCGCATCATGGGAGAAAAGAACAAATGATAATCAAATGGTGGGGCAGACAGGAGGGTACAGGGTAATAAGGGGTGATTTTAATTACCCAGGATTGACTGGGGTTATGGTCTCATCAACAAAAAAGGGGAAAGGGAAAGTTCCTAATTGTTTGGCTATTTTACAAGGCTTTTTGGAGGCTTTTTCCCGAAAATTACGCCTTGGGGAAACGGGGGCGGGAGCGGGGGAAGGCAGCTCGTCCCTAGTTTTCAATCCAGGGCGGTTTTATACCGAATTAAAAGGTTTACGTAATGAGGGGATTCACCGTAATTCGCGCACTACGCCGTGAATTAGGGATGAAATACATCCCATTTTTAAGCGTTAACATGGCCTTAGAGGAAATTTTATGGGAATTTGTGGGGGAAACCCACTAGAAGTGAGGGTTTTTGGATTGTAATTTTAAAAAAGCAGAACTTTGTTGGGAGCGGCACTTTTTCTAAAAATCTGGTAACAGGACCAAAATAAAATTCATTTTGTGTAAATGGAAACAAAAAAAGAGGGGAGGGCAAAAACTTTCTTTTTAAAAAAAGGCCCCATTTCGCCTTATTGAGGGGCAAAACGGACATGGGGGAGTGCTACTAGCAAAAAAAGTGATATAGAAGAAAATGGGAGGCTTTAAATATATCTACTAAATGTATTCCTAGTGTAAAAAGTTTAAAAGGGATTAAAACTAAATCCAAAAATGGCTTCTACCTTCTGTTAAAAGGGTTATAAACAATAAAAAAGGGGATTTAAAAAATTTAATTTTGTAGGGGGGGCATCGCCTTTTCAAATTACAAAAAAGTAATAAAATTTGAAAAAATGAAAAGAAGCTAAAATTCAAAATGAAAAGCAGGTGGCGAAGCAGCAAGAAAACCCCAAAAATTCTTTTAAACATATAAATGCCAAAAAGAAAAGTAGAGCATGTATGCCCCCTTAAAAACCCGTATGGGGAGTAGTCACTGGGAAAAAAGGGGAAAGAAAAGTACTAAATAGTTCTTCAGACAATATTTTAACAATTTGGAAAGTATTGATGGTAGTGGGCCCCTGCAGATGTGGTGGTGCAGTATTTTTAAACATCATTGCTTAAATTTAATTGGCTCAGTGTGAAAAGGTCCAAGCCAAGTTAAATAAAATGAATGTGAAAAGGCCCAGCGAAGGTAACTTGAAGCTTTGGGCCCCCGGTTCAAATAGGAAATTGGGCCCCTCAGTACCATGTGCCATTTACAGAAGGGCTTTTGGGGGCCCCCTCAAGATCCAGGGCCGGTTGCGACTGCTACCTCTGCACCCCCGTAGCTAGCCCGGGCTCCAGGACCCATGGTTACACCCAAAGGGGGGGTTCTTAAAGAGTCAGCTGGTTGTCGGTGTGCCCCTGCATATGATATTTAGAGATTCTCTGGTGATGGTATAGTGCCCCGGAAACTGGCCAAGGAAATGTAGTTCCCATCTTCAAAAAAATCTCCAAGTCTTTCCCCGGTAATTATAGAATAGTAGGTTTAAAAATCTGTTGTGGGAAAAATGTTTGAGGGGCTCATAAGGGACTATATACAGGAATATGTGGACAAATACAATGTTTTAAGCGATTGCCAGCATGGTTTTACTAAGGACAGAAGTTGTCAGACCAATCTGATCTGTTTTTATGAAGAGGTGAGTAGAAGTCTGGATAGAGGGGCGGCTGTGGATATTGTGTTTTTAGACTTTGCAAAGGCGTATGACACGGTCCCTCATAAGCGTTTGTTGGCTAAATTAGAATCCATTGGGTTACAAATAACAGTGTGTAATTGGATTAAAAACTGGCTTTTGGATCGTACTCAGAGAGTGGTGGTAAATGACTCCTACTCTGAGTGGTCCCGGTTATGAGTGGTGTGGCCCAGGGCTCAGTATTGGGTCCTCTTTTATTTAATGTATTTATTAATGATATAGTGGATGGGATCAATAGCACGGTTTCTATTTTTGCAGATGACAGCAAGCTATGTAGGGTAGTGCAATCAATGGAAGATGCTCATAAATTGCAAGCATACCTGTTTACTCTGAGTGCTTGGGCATCCACTTGGCAAATGAGGTTCAATGTGGATAAATGTAAGGTTCTGCATCTGGGTAAAATAATCTACAGCTCCATATGTCCAAAGGGGGGAAAAAACTTGGAGAATCGCTTGTTGAGAAAGATCTGGGTGTTCTTGTAGATTATAGACTACAGAACAGCAAGCAGTGTCAATCAGCTGCCTCTAAGGCAAGTAGGATATTGGCATGTATTAAAAGAGGCATGGACTCGTGGGACAAGGATGCAATTTTACCGCTGTATAAAGCGAGAAAAGATGGCTTCGGGGTGACATGATTAATTTCTATAAATATATAAATGGTCCGTACAAAAAATATGGGGAATAATTATTTCAAGTAACGCCCCTCAAAAGACAAGGGGACATTCCCTACGGCTAGAGAAAAAAGAATTCAATCTCCAGAGGAGATAAGTGTTCTTCACTGTAAGAACTGTAAATCTGTGGAATAGCCTCCCTGAGGAGCTGGTCACAGCAGGAACAGTTGGGAGTTTCAAAAAAGGCTTAGATTACTACCTGAAACTAAAGAATATTAATGCGTATGCAGCTATGTAAAATTCTGGATCCTGGCTGGTGAGGGTTCTGCGGCCAGAAATAGGGTCTCCACTGGAGCAGATTGGTTCTTGCCTTGTGGGTTTCAGGGCATTCACCAGTGGGAGGCTGGGTTTAAAATCCTGGTCTCCCCTCCTTCACCCATATTTTACCCACCCTTGGTTGAACTTGATAGACACATGTCTTTTTTCAACCGTACTAACTATGTAACTAAAATATCACCTGTGAGTCACTAAATGTAACTGCACTGTCTGCAGAGCCTGTGTATACTGGTTTCTACCACTGTATGGAGTTCACTGTATGGTGGTAATTTACAGTCTGCTGAGCCTGTGTACACTTGTATCTACAACTAAATGGGCTCTGTATGGTGGAAATATTGGTCTTGTTGTAATGGTTTACATTCAGTAAGAGTATGGTGGTGTTCAGCATCTTTATGGTGGAGATACACGGTGATGATTTGGCAGTTTTATTTGACCCTTGTATATTGGTGTTGTTGATATTATTGGTCTTGGTATGTTGGTTTAGTCAGTAACATTATAGTGGTATTAGTCACCATATAGTGATATGCGGCGGTATTATTTGGTCATGTACAGTATATTGTTGTAGTTTGGAAATATTGGTCTGGGAATGCTGGTTTGGTCAGTAACATTATAGTTGTGACATGTTGACCATACAGTGGTATTTGCTGGCCCTTGTATACATACTGACCTGCACAATATAGATAAACTGTACATTGTAAAATCCAACAAGAACTAAATCTAAAAACAATGGCACAATTGCATTTTTTTCTTGTTCACCCCACAAAGAATTTTTTCTTTTTCTGGGGTGAAGTGCAGAGTTGGTGATGGGGTGTGGGTAAGGTTGGCAGGGGGCCCAAATGCTTCAACTGTATGGTGCCCTGATATTTCTGATGATGGCCCTGTCTGTGATCCTCTAAGCTCAGTGGCCACTTTTGCTCTGAAAGCATCCTACTTGAAGCCTCGCAATGGCAAGGTACTGTTGATCAATTGTAAGGTGTTGTCTTGGTCTCATAATGTGAAAATTAGAACTGCATGATGAGGAGGATTGTTTAAACTGCAGTTCAAATTGATCTCCTAAATTTATTGATGGATTCAGGGATCCAACACCTGTTGTGAGTTTTGCCATTAAGCTCCTTGTTAGAGATTAGCAAGTTGTGCAAAAAGTGCTGAAATATTGAACAGTTGGACTTGTGCATTCTAAAGTTAAGAGATGGTTTTATTTAGTTCATTTAAAAAAATGTTCAAAAAAAATGTATGTTCTTACTCAAATTTCAACCAAATTTCTTACCAAAAGTCAAATATCCCTTATTTTTTGTGAGTAGTGCATCTACCTTCAGGGGGACTATAAACCTACCTAATGGGAAGCTATATACCTACAGGAGCCCTAACTACCTCTATACTTCCCTAAAAGAAGGTTTACCTATCAGCCTACCTAATTTTGGGAGTGTGCCTACCTACTATATTGGTTTACTTACGTACTATATGGGGACATGAAAGAAGACTAAAACTTGGTACTGAAACTGGATCCCCATAGCCATTTGATGGTACTTTTACTGTTTGGGGCACAAAGGTGTCTGTATTATCATAGGGCGCACTATAGATGGGGAGTTAGGGAAGTGCTGAAAAAGTAAGAAGTCTAAGATATTTGTGCGGTAAATTCTACAGGGATAAGTCGTGGCCGGGGGAAGTCGTTGTGGCGGTCTGTACCAGATGGAGAAGAAAAAAGAAAGAGAACAACTCATCAGAAAAGTGAGTGACTCCTCAGAGACAATGTCAGCTGTGAGTTCCTGGATGTATCTTTATTTACTGTAATCACTTGTGTGTAGAGCGCTGTGTACAACTGGAATTTATTACTATATTGTCACTGTATGGTGGTACATTGGTTGTAGTATAATGGTTTATATTAAGTTATGGTATGGTGTATTATTCGGTCACTATGTGGTCATGATATGTAGTCATAGTGTGGCGATATTATTCAGTCAGTGTGTGGTGGAACTATTCAGTCATTATGTAGTGGTGATATGTGGTCATGGTGTGGCGGTATTATTCAGCCACCATGAGGTGGTGATGTGTGGTAATGATGTAGTGGTATTTGGCATTGGGAGAATTATTGGTAATATTGGCCTTGGGATTTATAAAATGAGTTTATCTATTTGAATTATGGATATAAAATAACTTTTCAATAATATTCTAATTTTTAGAGAGGCACTAGTATGTAAAAATGCCTCAGCAGGTCTTTTTTCTTGACCTTATGAGGCGCACAATATGTAAAATAAATAAATCCAAAATAAACACAAAAAAAAGAAAGAAAGAACAATAAAACAGCACAAACTGCAACAATAAACCACAACAATAGTGACTCTAAAACTGTATATGACCTATATAAAAATTTTCGTAACAGAAAATGTAAACAATTACAAAAATTAATTTACTGCCAATTTTTGCTATTTAAAAAAAGAAATAAAAAATAAAGTTTTTTTTTTTTTATTTTTACCTTTATCCCTGATATTATTTAAAAAGAGAATTTAATGTAAAAGTGATATAAAAATAAAGTTATACTTATCACAGGAAAAAGGTGATAAAAATTGTAAAATAGCAAAGCTGGAGAAAGCGTTATAGCATTCAAACCGATATGTGCTTAAAAAAAAAAAATAGTCAGGTTGTGGGGCAAACGACCCAGTCAGGAACTGATAAAAGATTCATTTATTTGGAATTGTATATTTCTTTTCTGTTTATGTAGATTTATGATGAGCGATTGGGGCCAACAAACGTTATCCAGCCCGGAAAGTCGTTTACCCAACAATTATCATGTTTAAAAAGTCAAATATTCGTAACGGGATTACCGCCGATGACCGTTAAATTCAAATGGGAGAGGAAAAAACCCCCCTTTCATTCTTAAAAACCCCAAACAGGGCTGGAAAAAGCGGGAAATTTAAAACATCCCCCCAACAAAAAACCGGATAGGGCAAAACTTTTTTAGGGCAATAAAATTTAAAAGCAACAAGGTCACAGAAAAAAAGTCACAGACTATTCACTATCCCTGCCTATACCCACAGAAATGCCCCTTTAAAACCCTCATGACCCAAAATTTTAAAAAAGTGCCAAAAAGACAGTTTTAATTTGAACCATCATTTTAGATAACTGGACACGACAACCCCTGTCCTGGAACCCCGAGCTTTACCCAAAAAAACCCTTTTTCCTAAACCCACAATTAAAAGTGACGGAAAAAGGAGTTTTTTTAAACCACCATTTTATTTAAACGGGACATTGACTATGCCTGTCCTGTACCCGAAAACATGACCCCCCAAAACTACATGACCCACAGGTTAAAACGTCCCAAAAAAAGGAGTTTTTTAAACACCATTTTAGTTGAACGGGGACATTGACAAACCCGTTCGGACCCCAAAAGCCCCCAAAAACCCCCGTTTAAAACCCACAAAAAAAAAATTTGGGGAAAAAAGGAGCTTTGAACCCCCAAAATTTTAGTTAAACCCTTGACATTGACTTTTCCCCCTTTCCCTGTACCACGCATATCCCAAACCCGTTTAAACCCCCAATTAAAAAGTGCCGGAAAAAGGAGTTTTGGAACCACCATTTTATTTGGGAACTGGCATTGACTATCCCTTTTCCTGTACCACAGCACACCCCCAAACCTGTCAAACCCCCCGTTTAAAAAGTGCCAGAAAAAGAGTCTTGAACCACCTTTTTATTTTAAAATGGACATTGACTATACCGTTTTTTTACCAAAAGCATGACCCTTAAACCTGTTTTACCCCCCCAAAATTAAAAAAGGGCCCGGGAAAAAGGAGTCTTTTAAAAACACCATTTTAAAATTTTGAACTGGACTTTGGGACTAACCTTCCTGGGGCCACAGCATGCCCCCTAAAATTCTGCATAAACCCACGGGTTAAAACGTGCGGGAAAAAGGAGCCCCTTTGAAAAAACCTTTTTTGGGTTTAAGGGACATTAAATATCCCGGCCCCTGGACAACAGCTTAAAACCCCAAAAAACCCGCAAAACCCCCCAAATTAAAAAGTGATGGAAAAAGGTTTTTCTTTGAACCACCATTTTAGTTAAACCCTTGACTTTGGGACTAAACCTTTTGCCCCTTTACCACAGCAAAAACCTAAAACCCTGAAATAAACCCGGGAAAATTAAAAAATTATAAAAAAAGGGGACCCCTTTGAAGCCCTTTTTTAGTTGAAACTGGACATTAACAAACCCTTTTTCCAGAAACCGCATCTGACTCCAAAACCCTTTTGGGCCCCAAACAGTTTAAAAAAAGTGCCAAAAAAGGGAGCCCTTTGAACCACCTTTTTAAAAAGTTGAACGGGAAACATTAACTAAAACTGCCCCTGAAAACCCGCAGAAATGAACCCTTAAACCTTTGTCTGACCCACAGAAAAAAAAGGCCCGGGAAGAAATTAGTCTTTAAGCATATTTTAGTAAAAAATGGAAAAATTGACTACCAATCCTTAACGCAGCATCCCCAAAAAACCCCGCACAGGTCCCCTTAGGACCATCAGCATAAAATTTCGCAATAAAAAATAAACAATATAAAAAAACAATTTTTTTCCAATACTGTTTGCTGCCAAAGACCCAAACTTGCCATTCTACTGGTGACATTTTTCCCACCGTGACTTTGGAATGTAAAAAAAAACAAAAAAATTTCTGTCTGAAAATCCTGCACTCAAACTGTCAAGTGGGTTGAAGAATATTACTGATCAAACAGTTGGGGCTGTAAACCGGATAAACGAAAGGTTCAGCTAGCAGGGGGCGGTGAGACCCGGGCATTACCCCAAAACCCCATGACCACAGTTTGAAAATGGGGGGAAAAAAAGTGGGATTTGAACCACCATTTTAGTTAAAACGGGAAACAATGAGTATACCTTCCTTACCACAGCATAAACCCCAAACCCTTTTTTTAAAGCCCACAGATCACAAAGTGCACTATGCTTTTTTGTACAGTGACTGCGATTTAGAAAAATTTTTTTGGTAACGACATTCGTTTACAGAATTTATTTAGGGAAGTTTTATTTTTTGTTTTTTCATTATTATCATTTTGGGTTTTTTTTCAAGGGGAGATAAACATACCACATAAAAAGCCCCCCTGACGTTTTTAAAAGGGGATTTTTACAAAGGGTAGATTGTGTTAATTCCCTCCGCACACCCCATAAGTAATAAAAATTCCTTTTCCAAACCCCCAAAAAACTTCTTTTGAAGGAAACATTTGCCCTCCTGGCTTCGAGAGTGATTCAGCCAATTAAAATTTATTGGTTTCATTTTTTTCCCCCAAATCCTCTTCAGTGATAGGGGGAGACCTCCTGGAGATCAAATGATGCACCCCATAGTGCCCCCAGCCCCCCAAAAATTTTTTAACCTCAAAAAGTGCAATTTTTTGTCCAGGGCCCCCAAACCCTTTTTTACACTACCCAAACCCCACAAAACAACCTTTTTCAAAATCTTTTTTTTTAGAGAAATTTTAAGCCCCCCCTGATTGCCCCTAAAGGGGATAGCCAGTGCGCCGCATCATCTTTTAACAAAGGGAAATTCAAACTGGCCCGGCCAGACTTACAGTGGGTCGGGGTGAGAGCCCCGGGGTATGGGCCGTCATCTATTAACCCTGGGAGGTTTTAGGTACAGGGGGGAGTTACAGTGGGAAATGGGGAGAGCCCAGGCTGGGGGTCCCTTTTTCTAATTTAAAACGGTAAAAAAGCCCTTTTTGACGCCCCAACGAAAACAGTCGGGTGAAAAACAGAGGGGCGAACGGAATGTGAGCTAAGAACTTTCCCCCTTCCTCAAAACACAATCAAGAAAATGGGTAGCGCTTGAGAAAAATTTCTGCCTCTACGAGAGGGGCTTCCCCTCTGTAAGAGTGGGGGACCAATTTAGCATCCCTTTGGAAATGTGGGGGTTGACCCCCCTTTTTTTTTTTGGCTTTTTTTTTCATATTTTTTCCAAGTGGCTGGGGGAAAATTGGGCTCTGTTTTTTTGTTCTCTGTCCATGCTCCATACTCCCCCTGTCCCTTTGAATAACCTACAAATTTTTCAAATCTTCCGTAAACCCCCCTTTTTAAAAAAATTTCAATTAAAGGGAAAATTTGGGATCAGCTATTTTTTTTACATTTCAAGTTTTTTTAGTAGTTTAATTTTTAACACATTTTTTTAAAAAAGGATGGAAACCCCCCACGTCTTTTTTTTTCTCTTTTTTTAATTTTAAATTAAAAAAGGTGTTCCCCGCTACAGGGGGTTGCTTTAAATAAAGTTAAAGATCTTGGGAAAAACAATCATTTTGCAAAAAATGCCCATATTTTTCCCACCTATTCCTGTTTTTTTACAGCACCATACCCCATAAAAATATAAAACATGACCCATCAACCACTGTTTTACAATGGTGAAGAACAAATGTCTGTTAAAAAAAAAACATTTTTTACGATAGGACCTGTAGAAAGCTGTAATTTTACAGCAACATGCCCCCCAAAAATTTAAAAAATGACCATTTGGGGCCCCTTTTTGACAACTTTTTAGGGAAAAAATTCCTTTTGAAAACCAAAATTTTTTAAAATAACCTGGAAGGGATAGCTGTATTTCAAAGCAACAGGCCCAAAAAAAATTTTAAAAAAATGACTTCTCAGCCACTTTTAAAAAAGTTTAGGGAGAAAAATTCCACTTAGAACCACATTTCTGTTCCAAAGGCCCCCGATTAAAAATATATCCCCACACACCATACCTCAAAAACCCTTGGGCGTTTCGAAAAATTTTAATGAAGAAAACCAGAAAATGGAATATGTTTTTTTCATAAACCGGTAAAAACTGGGGTCTTTTTAAATCCCCCCTCACCCCCAAAATCAGCCCCTTTATTACTTGAGAATAAAAACGCAAATAAGGGAAAAAAATTTATTTTAAAAAAATTTATTTTAAAGGGGACCAATTTTTTTTGGAAAGGTAATTTTGAAATTTGACCGGGACCTAATCGGTGACAAGGGGGGGCCCAAAAACATAAATTTGGAACCCCCGCCCGATTCATTCTTGATGAAAGTCAAAAAGAACCAAATTATCATTTAAAAGGCCCGATTCCTTTGTCATAATTTCTCCCCCCACTTGCTTAAGGGAAGCTCCCCGATTAACGCTGGCCCGCTGGGGAGGGCAACAAACCCCTAAGGCTTTGGGGAGTGGAGCTCGGGGGCCCTTCATCCATTTTGGAAAATACCCAAAAGGGGATTGGGCCCCCGGGAAAATATCAAAAAATATTGGGGTTTTAGATAGTCGTGCCGCATATCTTTAAGCCGGTTTTCTGTGGTTTGTATGTTTCCCCGCAATACAAGCTTTTGGGGAGGTGGTAATAAGGATTGCCGGAGGCCCCCCATTCGGCTTCCCGCCACAAAGCTTTTCTGCTTCCGGCTGGGCTGCTTTGGGAACTCTACTTTTCTTCAGTTGCTTACGTTTTTCCCCGTGACATTTTGAAGAAACTGAAGCAGACGCAAAAAACGTCTCCAAATTTATCAATCAGCAAGGTCCCAATTTCCCGGGGAATTTTTCTCTCTATTTGTTTGGGGGAAAGGGGAAAAATGTGAATTTTACTTTGTTTCAGGGTTTATTAGGTGGGCCCCCCCAGTAACCTTTTTTCCCTTTTTATTGGGCCCTTTAAAGCGAGGGGGTTATGTTTGGGGGAAAAAGGAGCATCCCCGACTCATTGAAGAAAAAAGCCTTTTATTTCCCCCAAACCTCTTTTGGGTCGAGGGACACTAGCAAAAAGAATTTTTCCTCATCTTCCCCTTCCTCCCCTCAAATCCGTGCCAACCCCCTTTCCCAAGGCAGGAACATGGTAAGTTTCAGTGTCCAGAAAAACCCATCCTCCTTCCCTCCCACCTTTAACCCCCTCATTTATCAACCCCGCCCTTACTTGCCTTTAATGAAAGCACCCAGAAACCCGAGGCCCCCACCCTTTTCACCAAAACCCTGGGCCCCCCCCCCACTTCCAATGAAGACCGATAAAGTTGTGAAACCCGTCGGGCCTTCTGGATTCGACGGGGAAAAAAGGTCTGTTCCCCCATCTATGTCCCCTCCTCCAAAAGCGCTGGGGGACCTGATGTTTCAGAGTGTCCAAACGATTGTTTCCAGAACTAAGATCATCACAATGTCATGCTGACAAGGGCATCACTGCACTGCCATTTGGGTGGCTTTCTTCAAAATTTGGCAAGGATGGTGCAGAGCTCTTTCACCTGCCTCCACTCTCGGTGGCTCAACACCCCGAGGTCCGCACCGCTGCTTGTCAGGCCATGTGTCACTTCGTGCTGCGTAATGGCATGCACTGCTACCACAATCGCTGGAGCATGTGGAGCGTGGAATTTCAGCGTGTTGCCACGTCAACAATGAGAAGATTGACGGGGAGGCCGACCTGAGGCTGTAACGCAGCCAGCCAGGACAAAGCAGAGTGTGAACGGCGGAAGTGTAAGCTCAGACCTCGAGCCTTCCTCAGCAGGCAGTCCAGACCCGGGTAGCGCTTTCAAAATTTCTGGACGACGAGGTTCATGACGAGTGCCACGCAAGGGATGTGCTCCAGCCTACCTATCTTAAGGACGGCCAGGAGATTTAGACTGTTATCGCATACCACATTGCCTGGCACAAAGTTCTTGTCACCCAGACAGCGCTCGGCCTCGTTGCGAAGAGCCGTCCACAGCTCCTGACCTGTGTGTTGACGGTCTCCAAGACAGATTAATTTCAACACAGCTTGTTTTTCTCTGGGCACGTGATGCTACTAGTGATTTTTGGGGGGATGGAACCCTGAAACCATCCCTGCTTTTGAAGAGCGGGTACCGAGCCAGAGAGCCACCGTCACCACCAGAGACATCCACCCAGCTCACCCAGTGAGCTGTCACAGAGATATAAAGGCCTTGGCCGTGCTTACTATTCCATGTATCGGTAGTCAGATGGACTTGCTGCCACAATGCGACAACGCGCGGTGAAATTTTAGATGACACGTGGCTGGCCAGGGCAGGGAATGGCTTTTTGGGAAAGAAAATGCCTGCCGACATCTGGTTTTTGGGGGCAGGCAAGGGCCATGACGGGCGGAACCCATCAGTGTCCACCAGACGAAAAGGCAACATTTCCAAGGCCAAAAGCCTGGCAATACCGACATTCAGGCTTTTGGATGGTTTGGGTTAAAGTGTTTCTTCTGCTCTCAAACCTGGTAGACAGGAGGCTAGCTGCTAGACTGGCCGCTGTACAGCGTGCAGGTCAAACTGGTGGAAGAAAGGAGGACCTTTTCGACGGCGATAAGCGAGGAGCGGTGTTTCCGCTGATCATGGCTGGCGGAATAAGCTCAGCGGACTTTTGCGACCGCCCTCTCCCGTTTTGAGGTGGAACCTGTATTGACACTACCCCCATCGTCTTCCTCCTCATCCAGTGATGAAGCGCTCGCAAGCAAATTCTGCTGAAAAGACCACGTTGGATCCGCAATGTCGTCGTCATCATCATCATCATCATCATCTACACAGATGACTTCCTCATCCTGACATTCTACATCCTGGAGCTGCGGGCTACAAGCAACAGGCACTGCAAAGCGTTGCCGACCGCCCGTGATTTTTACCGATTGACCGGCTTCCTTCTCCTCCTCTGATGGCATCAGCGATTGGGCGTCAGAGCAGATAAAATCATCCTCTTTGGCCTCTTGATCTTTTGAAATGCCTTCTGACCCCAACCGCATTTTGTCCATCAAAAAGGTCTTCAGAAAATGGATTTTCCACAGTGGTGGGTACAAAGAGTTGACATTTGGGCCTGTCTTCGCTTCATGTTGGAAAGGTATGCTGCGATGATGAGACAACATTTGTGACTGTGACTTAGGGGGACGAGGAGGGGAGACTTTCTGGATGCAGGTTGCATTAACCACTGAAGAACTTGGGTTTGGTGACGCCGTTCGTTACTGAGATTCACAGGGCAAACCCTCAATGACAGGCCTGACGGTCCTGCAAACCGACGATCCACTGGCTTGCGTGTTGTCGCCAGCACAGGAAGGAGCACCCTTCTCTCGTACCTCTACCTCCATGTCCTACACCCCTCGCTTACCACCTGCAGTTCGCTCCATGTTCAGAAAAATAAAAATGTAAAAGGTATGGAAGAGTTTTTGACAGTCTCTTATTGAAAAACGGCAAATCACAGCTATTCTTAAATCCCTCTAATTTCCTACAGCCAACTAGGATTAGAAACGAATTTTTTTCTATCAAATATCTGTGAAATGCGTCTGGTGGAAGAACCGTAACACAAATCAACAGTGTCTTCCCTTTAGTCCCTGAGATTTACAAACTGCCCAATAGGGCTATGAAATTGATAGTTTTCAACAAACGACAATACAAAACACGATTTAAATGCCAACTGAGACCACAGAGTGAAATAGAAATATTAAAAAGTTTATGGATTAATATGGCGGCCTTCGCACCACTGACTACAGGCGCAATTTACTAGGAATATGTATAAACACAATTGCGTACAACTGAGGCTCTATGCGCCAAACAGACGCAACCGACTGCAATAAGAGTATTTCAATTTTTATAAAGGGTTAATATGGCGGCCTTCCCCCACCACTGACCCACAGGCGAATTTACTATCAAATATGTAAAACACAATATGCGTACAACTGAGCTCTTTGCGGCAAACAGACGCACAGACTGCAATAAAAGTATTTTAATGTTATATGGAATAATATGCCAGCCTTCGAACTACTGACTACAGGCGTATTTTACTATCAAATATGTATAACACAATTTGCGTACAACTGAGCTCTTTGCGGCAAACAGACGCACGGAGTGCAATAAGAGTATTTAAATGTTATATGGATTAATATGGCAGCCTTCGCACCATTGATTATAGGCGTAATTTACTATCAAATATGCATAACACAATGGGCGACATGTATGATCGGGCTTTTCGCCCGTTTTTTGCCGTATACTGCGCCTCCCAGCCCGAATCCCGCTGTCGGACGCGGGGATTCAGTGTTAGGCGCAGTGTTCGCCATTTTCAGCTGCGCCCCGCAGTGACAATGTCCCATTATATCCTATGGAGAAAAATTGACCAATCATATTCAAAGGCGGGACAGTTCAAAATACAGTAAAATTGCAGGAACGAGCTTATTGGTTGAAGCGGCGGGGGCTCGCCACTTAGCCAATCAGAGCGCGAGCTACTTTCTCATGAGTTCTATGGGGAAAAGAAATTCTGAGAGCGCTCTGTGATTGGCTAAGTTAAAAGAGGCACTGTTATTTGGACCAATGGGAGAGCGAGCGACGCTCCTATGGGTTTTCTAATGCAATCTGAAATAAAACTGTAAAAGGCCAAAATCAAATTGTAAACACTACAGAAGGGGGTCCCGATGTGTAATAAAACGAATAATAACGAATGATTTATGGGTAACGAAAAAAAAATTTTAAAAATCAATAAAATCTTGTTTATTTCTTTATTTTCGTTGCCCCATACTTTTGGGTCCTTGGCTAACGAAAATAAAGAAATAAACATGATTTTATTGATGTAATATTTTTTTTTCGTTACCTCCTATATTATTCATTTTATAAAACACATCGGGACAACTTCTGTAGTGTTATAATTTGATTTCGGCCATGTAAAAGTTTTTATTTCAGATTGCATTAGAAAACCCATAGGAGCGTCGTCGCTCTCCCATTGGTCCAAATAACGGCGCCCTCTTTTAACTTAGCCAATCACAGAGCGCGCTCGAAATTTCTTTTCCCCATAGAACTTTATGAGAAAGTAGCTCGCGCTCTGATTGGCTAAGCTGGACGAGCCCCCCGCCGCTTCAACCAATCAGCTCGCTTCTGCATTTTTACTGTATTTTGAACTGTCCCCCCTTTGAATATGATTGGCCCAATTTTTCCCCCATAGGATTAATGGGACATTGTCCTCCTATTCTGTTTGGGTTTCCAAACTTCTCCATAGGATATAATGGGACTTTGTCGCTCCTATTTTGATTGGTTAATACTCCTTCATAGGTTAGAATGGGCCACTGTCGTCCTATTCTGATTGGTCCAAACTTCTCCATAGGATTTTAATGGGTCTTTGTCGCTCCTATTCTGATTGGCTGGCTTCTGCGACCAAATGAGAATAGCTTAAACAATTTGAATTACTGTATTTCCGGAAATTATCTCTATTGCAATTCCCAAATGTGCGCCGGTCTCGGTGACAAACGCGTTGTTCGGGTTTTTAACTGCTTTATTTGTAAAGAAGGTTGGGCTCTTTATTGATAATGTTTTACATTTAATAAAAATAATTTTTTGATTAATACTTGCCGCACAGCGCTGAGTGCCGAGATTGCATTGCGCCCACTCTCCATAGCTATAATGGGAGAAGTAGCTCGCGCTCTGATTGGCTGGGATAGCCAAGCACCCGCTAGCTTAGCCAATCAGCTCTTTTTTTGTCTTTTTACTGTATTTTGAATTATCCCGCCGTGGATTCTGATTGGTCTAAACTTCTCTATAGACTAGAATGGGTCTCTGTCGCTCCTATTCTGATTGGCTGAGCTAGCCAAGTCCCCGGTAGCTAAACCAATCAGCTCTTTTCAGCATTTTTACTGTATTTTTAACTATCCCGCCGCGGATTCTGAAATTTGGGCAAAAATTCCCCATAGGTTTTAATGGTTTACTGTCGCTCCTATTCTGATTTGGGTGGCTTCTGCCGACCAATCAGAATAGGTTTCCGAATTTGAATTACTGTATTTCCCGGCAATTTCCAATATCCTAATTCTTGAATTTGGATATTGGAAAGTGATTTTGTTTTTTATGTTTTTTTATTTTTTTTGTTTTCAGCTCTTTTCCTGAGAATGTTGAACGCCTTTATAAAAGGCGATTTTTGATTCTAACTCCGCACCGACATCTGGAATGATTTCTCGCTGTTTCGCTTGTCTCTCGCATCGGAACTTTTTTTTCGGCGCAGCCCCGCACGGCCCCCTAAGTCCCGCACTGCCCATGTCCCCGCACTGTGCCCCACACATCATGGCCAGGCGCGGCGGACTTTTCCCCGCATGTATGACCGCACTACCTCCGGCGCCGAATTTCCCAGGCGCAGCGCCGCACTGCTCGCCTCGGACCCGCACTGCGCCTAAAACACAGGCGAGGCGCAGCGGACTTTTCATTGTATGTATGGGGCGCGCCCCGGCCCCGACATAAATCAGGCGCAGATTCCGCCGGAAAACTGGCGGAAAGGTGCGCCCCGACCCGGCGGGATTCATACATGTGGCCCAATATGTGTACAACTGAGCTCTTTGCGGCAAACAGACGCACGGACTGCAATAAAAGTATTTTAATGTTATATGGATTAATATGGCAGCCTTCGCACCACTGACTACAGGCGTAATTTACTATCAAATATGTATAACACAATATGCGTTCAACTGAGCTCTTTGCGCCAAACAGACGCATGGACTGAAATAAAACTATTTAAAAATTAAGGGATAATTATGGGGGTTTTTTTTGGGAACACTGACACGCAGTGATTACAATAGAACTGGAAACACAGGGAGAATTTCAACTCCTATCAGAGGTCTGCTGGCCAAAAAAAGTGGTAAAAAACAATTATTTTTCAATTGAAGATCACAGAACACACTGAGCTGCAAAATATCTTCCTTTCAAATGCCTCTCCTCCTTCCGCCCCCACCCCCGCAGCCGGCCCCCCCCCCCCCCACCCGCTGCACACACCAGTAGATATCCTTAAAACTTTCTCTAACTAAATGAGAAGCGAAATTCTCTAATTTAACTCTAATTTAACTCTATTCTGTAGGTAGATGGATGGATTCTTGTATTAGAAGAGACTATCTCTCAGAGCTGTTAGAACAGCTATTGGTTTAAACGCAGTGAGACACGTCCTGCTGTGAAGTGTGATAGACAGAGTATGAGCTCAAACAGGAAATGCAGTTTTCATAGATAAAATGAGGTCACTTGATTTTTGCAGCCCAATGAGATCCATACACCCAAAAGTTTGGGGACGTTGTACATCCTCCTCACCCCCCTCTATCCTCGGAGCTGATTGGCTGGCCGCCAAAGTGACAGGAAACGCCGAAAATGGCGCAATAGTGATAGATTATCTGTAAGATTGTCACCTAAACTATCGCGTGATCGGGAATTTCCGATAAGCCTAAAAACCGTGCCGATTTCAACTTTTGGCGATAATATCGCTCATCCCTAGTAGATGGATTAAAACAAACATGCAAAAGTAAAAATCAGCATGGCCATGCCTAATTTAGCATGCCTACACAGCTTACATAGCACTCCTTGTATAAATTTAGGGTGACATGTATGAATGGGGCTGCATCAGAAGTCTGGCGTCTTTTCAGCCTAAACACCGGCGCTATTTTTTTAATCAGGCGCACTTTGTAATGCGCTTGAGATCAGGGAGCATGCTGGAGGCGTGGCACACTACAACTGTACGAAGCTACACATTTATATCTTTAGTACGGCAAATCCAGGAGCATAACTGCTGGAACAGTTAAACCACTTTAAAAGTGGTTTATCTGAGCCAGACGTGTCACTTTGTAGCTAGAAAGCACTAAATCTATGACCCGCAGTAGAACATGTTTTGGGTTTTCGGGGGGTTTCTATGATTCTAAGGGCCCCCTGGGCCCCAAAAATTTCATACATGTCCCCTTTTAGTATTGAAAACGCCCGGGCACGAAATTTTGAGGTGAACAGGGAGCAGATTGTTTAATGGAAATTCCCTGGCTGTAAGCAGCATTTTCAAGCATTTAAGTTTTTTTTTAAACTCGTATTTTTTAACATTTTTTTTTATCTTTTTAAATTTTTTTAGAGCAAACATGTCAAAAAAAGGGCACCACTAGGGCCAGTTTTTTAAGGCCCGCTTTAAAAATTGAGTTTTTTAGTGCGGGGGTGTAACTAAAAAAGGGGGGGGCCCCAAAAGGCAACCCTTTTAGATGGGCCCCCCCCACTCCCCTTTCCCCTAACTTTTTAAACGGAACCTCTTAGGTTTTGAAATTTACTTGAAAATTACAAGGGTGAAAACCTAAACCATAAAAATTTCACCATCATACTGCTCCCAAAAAATCCCCTATACCCAAATTTTTAAAAAATTACTAAAAAGCACTATCCCATATAAAAACCCGATTTTTACTGCCAGAAACGCGACCACAAATTTAAAACCAAAATGGGTAAACTAAAAATTCCCCCTTTCACTTTTAAAATAAAGATCTGTATTACAAAAGCCCTATATTACCCCCCTTTTTATTGGTGGGTAGCGTGTAAACAGGCTTTTGCGGGACGGGGTTATTCCCACCATTCAGTACAGTGACCTGTTTTTGTAGATCCCGTGTACACGACTCTGTGGGACATATAATTGTTTTTGTGCCTTACTCTTTTTTAACTCCAGGGGGCCGTTTCTTGAGGGAGTCGTTGACATTCCCTTTTGTTCTGAATTCGGTTCAGACCGCCATGATGACTTCTCCCACCTGCCACTGTCCCTGCAGATTTAGACACAAATACCTTACAGTAGAATCCCCCTTTTTTTCCGCCCCCTTCCTCACGGCCCCCCCACCCCCTGTAAAAAAACTTCAACTTTGGTGGGGGGGGGTAAGGCCATAGTTTAGGGGGCCCAATCTCCTAGAGGGGAGGGGGGGAAATTTAGAGGATTCCCCCGGAGTTTTGGGTGTTACACCCAAAGGCCTGTACCTTCAAAATTTTATGTTACGGTTGACCCACTTTAGTAGGTTGGTCCCCCTTTAAAAAGTTCTAATTAGGGGTGGGAAAAAAAGTAGGTAGTTGGATTGGCCCTAGGTAGGAAGGTAGTTGGGCCCCCAGTTAGGTAGTCAGCCCCAGGGAGTTTGGTAGGTGAAAAGTAGGTCCCCAGGAACAAAAGTACGCAGCCCACAGGTGGGTTGAAAGGGGGGGCCCCAAAGTAGGCGGGGACAAAGGGTGGGGTAGGTAGTTTGGGCCCTAGGCAAAAAAACCCCCGGGTAGCTAAGTAAAGTGTTGCTGGGCCCCCTGGTAGCAAAAAAAGGCAGTAGGGGGGCCCAAAATTTAGTCTAAGTAGAAAAGTTTAGATGGGGCCCACATAGGTAGGAAAATTTGGCTATGGGGGCTCCAAATAGGCAGGGCGGGCCCTTTAGGAAGGTTTTAAAAAGGGGCCCCATATGGGTTTAGGCAAGCAGGTTTTTAGGTAGGCTTTTGGGACCAATAGGTGGGGCCAAGCAGTGTTTAGAAAAGGTTTATGGGGGCCCTTTATAGGTAAGAAAGATTTATAAGGGCCATTTAGGAGGCTGGTTTATGTAGTATAGGGGCCCATATAGGTAGGGGGCGGGTTCAGTTGGGGCTATAGGGGGCCATATAGGCAGCGGGCGGGGTTTATAGGGGGGTCGGGCAGGCTATGGGGGTTCGGAAAGGCTTTTTAAAGAGGTCAGTCAGGCTATGGGTTTGGGATCAATCAGGCTTGGGGGGTTTCAGGTAGGCTTCAGGGGGGGTAGGAAGGCCCTTTATTATTTTATTATTTTTATTATTATTATTTTTTTTAAAAGGGGCCCAAAATTGATTTCAGGGTGCTGTACATTCGGGGGGGGTTAAAAACAAAACATATGTAAAAAAGGGGTACAATAAAAATTGTTAAATGAAATTTTGGAGGGACAGAGGGAGAGAGGCCCCTACCCGGAGGGCTAACAAATCTCCAATTTGGGGGGAAGAGACGAAGGGGGGGGAAAAAGGACATGTTTTTGGGGGGAGTCCTTTTGGGCAGCAGGGTTATTGTAGGTTATGGCAACCTGAAAAAAAGGGGTTTTCAGGTTGCCCCTTTTAAAGGGCGGGGGTAAAGGTGGGGGGAGGGTCTGTTTTGTTTGGGGCGGGCGGTTCCAGAGTGGGGGGGGAAGCACGGGAAAAGTCTTGGAGAGGTTGTGTGAGGAGTGATAAGGGGAGAGCAGAG
This sequence comes from Phyllomedusa bahiana, assembly GCA_025379985.1. NCBI lineage: Eukaryota > Metazoa > Chordata > Amphibia > Anura > Hylidae > Phyllomedusa > Phyllomedusa bahiana. Next base: position 29,215 of record JAODAL010005494.1, read on the forward strand.
GAGTTTGGCCCTTTGTGAGGAGGGGGAGATTGCTTGGGGAAAATTAATCTGGAGATTGGGGCAGAGATATTTTGGAGGGGGGGTTTTGGGGAGAGCCTTGAAAGTCTGGTTATTTTAGCTTGAAATGAATTCGCTGGGCAATGGGAAAAGCCAGGGGAAAGTAAATTGGCAGAGGGGGGGAGGCAGGGGAAGTAGCGAGGAGAGAGGGGGAATAAGACAGGGGCCAGAGTTGGATTTGGTTTGAAGGGTAGCAAGGGGTTTTGGGTTGGGAGGCCACAAAACAAGATGTTGCAGTAGTCTAGGGGGGAGATGCAAGGGCTTTGGGACCAGATTTTTTTTGTGTCGTATTTATTTGGGAGGAATGAGAAAGATGCGGGGAAAATTTTTTTTCGGGGGAGGGGCAGGCAGAGGGGGGGGTTTTGGGGGAAATTTTTTGGGTTTTAAAAAAAAGACGAGGGGGAAAGTCCAGGTTTTCCCCAAAGGGCAGGGGGACTTGCGAACAGGTGAGAGTGTAACCCCTTTGGGACTGAGTTTAGAAGGGGGAGGGGGTAGATTTGGGTCGGGGGGAAAAGATGTGAGTTCGTTTTCTCCACATTTAGTTTTGGGAAAAATGGAGGAGAAGAAGGAGGTATGGATGATAAAAGGGTTGGGGACCCGGGAAAGAGAAGAGGGGGTAACATTGGGCCAGAGATGTAGAGTTGTGTAAGTCGCATAAGGGGGGAAATTAAAAACCCTTGAAAAACCCAAATGAGTGCCCGGGCCCAAAGAGGGGTAAAGGGGAGAGAGTAAAGGAACCCAGGACAGCCCCCTTTGGGGCCCCCGACAGAGAGAGGCGGGGGGCCCGGGGTTTTTTTAAGAGCAAGAATGAGAGACGTGAATTTTGTTTCAGTGAGGTATAGAGGAGATGCGGGAAAAGGGCCAAGTCTGTGTTTGAGAGGGAGGAGGGGGATTTGAAGAAGGGGGGTTATGGTCGGACATTTGTCAAAGGCAGAGGACAGGTCTAAAAGGGAAAGAAGGAAAACGGGGGTAGGGGGTTTTGGGGCTTTAGCAGTTGCTAGGAAATTGGTGCCTTGGGTTTTAGGGGGGTTTCTGTAAAGTGGTGGGGGGGGAAAACCAGATTTTTGGGGGTTTCGAGGAGAGGGGTTGGAGGAGAGGTGGGAGGACGGGGCCTGAAGATAGACATGCTGCTCGAGGTTTTTTTATAGAAAAAGGGGAGCTTTTGGATGGGGCAAATTGTTGGAAGAGATGAGGGGGCCCAAGGGTTTTTTTTTTTTAAGGTTGGAATGATAGTAGCTTTGTTTAAAAGGGGGAAAAGGGAAAGGGTTTCCCAGGGTTTAGCGATAGGTTGAAGAGATGGGTGAGAGCGGGGATGTAGAAGCACTGGGGGTTGAGAGGGGGGGGTGGGTGGCAGGGGTTTAAGATTACAGGTAGTGAGGTTGGGTTTTGGGGCAATAGAAGGACAGGTTGTCATGCGTGACAGTGGGGAAGCAAGTTAAGGAGGGGTTTTTTTAGGGGATGGGGAGGCTTTAGGGGGGTCAGGCGGGTATGGGGGATCAGGCAGGCTTTTTGGGGGGGAAAACAGGTAGGCGGGGTTGGGGGGGGGTCGGCAGGTTTATAGGGGTTCAGGCAGTTTTTTAGGGGGGTCGGGAAGCTTTGGGGTTTTTAAAGGCGGTTTAGGTGGGGTCAGGAAAGGCTTTAGGGGATCAGGAAGGTAGGGGGGGTTCAGGAAAGGCCCTATGGGGGGGTTTGGCGGGGCTATAGGGGTTCGGGCCCGGTTTAGGGGGGGGGTTTCGGCAGGCTTTACAGGGGGTCAGGCAGGCTTTTGGGGTTCAGGCAGGCTTTAGGGGGGTCAGGCAGGCTATGGGGGTGTCGGGAAGGGTTTTAAAGGGGGGGGGGGTCAGGAAAGGCTATAGGGGTATGCAGGCGGCTATTTGTGTAAAAGAAAAAAAAAAAAGAAATCACTTACCGTCTCTCACTCCCCTCGCGGGTTTCGCTCCCGGGCATTTCTTTTCCCGGCGCCCAGGTCAGCACTGTGGATGCGCTCCCTTTCCTGGGGAACTGTGCAGTTCGCTTAAACGATGGGCCCGGGCTTTCAGGGGCAGGATGCGAAAGGCCCGGGCAACTCCTTTTCCCGCTAGGGTAAAAACTCCCGGGGGGTAGCAATGTGGGGTAGAAGCTGCCCCGAGGCCCGGGCCCCCAAAGGGACCCCCGGGCCCCGTATTTAGCGGGTAAGTTGCTCCCCCTTGGTTGTTACGCCCCTGTGCGTTCTGAATGTTTTAAACCTGTAAAAAATCTATTGTTTTGGGTTTTTCCCTTGCATAGCATTTTTGGGGGCCCCAAATTTAAAGCGCATTCAAAAGTGTTGCCCCCGGTGTAAAATTTGGGGGAAATTTTGGTTTTAGCAGTATGTAGGAATGGGAAAAAGGCTTTTAAACAGTTTTTGCACCAAAATGCACCAAAAAATGGCGCAGTCCTAATGGAAAATGTCATTCTTAGTGGTATTATTAAAGTTGGAATCTTGACACTTTTTTTTTAGAACGATTTTTAAAGTTTGGGTTACCTTTTGGTTTAAAAAGGGTTTTTTTGGACAAAAAACCTTTTAAAATCAAAAATAGACTTTAACCATTCTCGTGTAAAATATGTTTCAGGGAAAAACCCATTAAAAAAAAAAGTTTTGGATTTTTTTGGAAACTAAATTCATGAGATGGAAATTAACAGTACAATCTCTTGTGTCCAGTCTAAATGTACCATGCTACAAGATCTATTAGATCAACAGATATTTTTAAGTAAATTGCTCACTTCATAGGGTAATAACAAATGAATGCCATGACTTGTTTGATGGTTTTCCTTTTAAAGTACAAACCCTTTTTTTTAACACAAATGATTTACTTTATTATACACATGCATATTGTTGGGAAGGGGGAGAGGGCCGTAAAAGAGGGAAAATATTTTTAACCCAGGGGGGGCGGGCCTCAGTGATATAAAAAACCCATTACTATGGTGCCAGCAACAATTATTGCTGCTGAGCAGTTTTCCCATTTGTAGTCCAGGTCGGGTTTTTTTATTTTTGGAAGCGGCCAGAGAGCCCCGGGTGGGAAAAAGGGCGGCCCAATACTCCGCCCAGGCCCCCTTTCCAGCCAAAAAAAGGCAGCTAGTTAAGGGCCCGGCGTTAATTTTTTCCCTTTATTGTGGTGATTTTTGTTTTAAAAGCTGATACATGTAGAGCCCTCCCCCCAAAAGAGTGGAAGGGGGGGTTTTTCGGCAAATAATTTTTTCATTGTGGCAATGATCATTTTGCCCTTCCCTTTTATCCTTTTAGTGTCCCCTTTTAATCGGTCAATAAACCCATCAGTTTTTGCTTTAAAGCCAAAACAAAAAGGGGTTTTATCCAAGAAAGAAAATAAAAGTAAATGGAAAATTTTTCTTGTCCTTTTGTGTTTTTTTAAACCACTCCCCGTTTTGATACCCAATCATCAGGGCAATCCTGTTCCAAAACAAAAAGGGCCTGTCATACTGGCCCTTTTTGGGCCCTTTTCCCCAAGGGCACCTAAGGTTTTTGTTTGTTTTTTTTCCATTTTTTCTACAGATTAAAAAAAAGGCGGGAAAAAAAAACCTTTTGTGGCATCATCATAGACTGGTGGAGGGTGGGGGGGAAACAGCATTAGGAAAACCCAGGGTGGTAAGTAAAAAAGGGATGGGGGTCAGTTTGGGGCCCGATGGGGGTAGGGGCCCCAAGAGGTTTTTCACAATGACAGATTTTGGAGGTTTGGGGTTGGGAGTTTAGGAGGCCACAGAGTGGCCAAATGGCAGAAATTTTGGAGGTGGCAGAAGCCCTGAGTAGGCTACAGAGTGGCACAAAAAAAACCCGTGTGGGGGGTTTACAGCCCGCAACAGGGAGCGCATCAGGCCCTTTGGGGTGGCAAATTTAATAATTTTTTAGGGGGGGGGGCGGCAGGTTTGGGGACTAATGTGGTGCGGGGAGCTATCAATCCGAGGTGCATGGTTTACATAGCCTGGAGGTGACAAAAAAAGCCGCAGCATAGGGGACCTGAGTGATTGAGGTTGGGAGCGCATCAGAAGGCTAAAATTATGGCCCCGTGAAGAGTGGGGGGTGGGTGGAAATACCGTCCCTGGTTTAAATTAAAGGTGGGTGGTTGAAGGAGCCGCTTTGGGAGCAGAAAGTCGGGAAATTTGGAAGGGGGGGCGCATCAGAATCGTAAATTTAGGTAGGGAGCCCGAAGAAAAAGGGTTCGGAAACCCGCTTAGGTGCGCCCGCTGGTGAGTACCTTCCCCCACTAGGCAGGTAAAAAAGCTGCTCTCCCAAAGGGCTCCCGGGTCAGGTTGTTGCTAAAAGGAGCTGGTATGTTTCCCAGACCCCCCCCCCTCCCAAACAGCCCGGGTGTGGCAAATTGACCCGGGGAAACATGAGGAAACCCCCCAGTCAGACCGGCCCAGGGATGGACGGGTGGCACAGTAGTCAGCGGCCAAAACCCAATGCATAGGATGTCTCCCATAGTTTTGAGTTTGGGCCTCCCTCTCAGCAGGAGTTAAATGGCCCCCAAAACATTTAACCGGGGAGAAAAAGGGCCAAGAGGGTGGAGAGCCAAAAAGTTTCCCCCCCCTGTGGCCCGGCGGTGACTATTCGGCTTTTCCTTCTGAGGCCAAAACAGGGATGCAGTGCCTTCTGCGCAAATGCTTGAGGGCTCCCTGTCTCCATCTTCAAATGTTTAGTTTCCCTAGCGTGGGCTGGGTCATCTTTCCTGTCTTCTTTATTCCCCCTACCCGCCCCGGCTGCTCCTGTCCTCCTTACTGTCAACCCGGGTAGATTAAAAAACTAATTTCGCCCCGGGCATTGGTTGGCCAATGTCCCCCTCCTTCCCCCCGTTTTGCCCCCCCTGGGTCTTTTGGCCTCCCCTTTTGGGTGTTGTCGGCAGTCTCCCGTCCCTTGGGGGAGACAGATTTTGCCGGATCTTTTTCCCCCGCATGAAGCAGTGAAAAGACGTTGTTCATCCCCTAGTCCTGTTTATGTTTAAATAACGGGGGGCTCCCCAAAGGGCCTGAGCAAAAAAACCCTTTTACCCCCCTTTTAGGCCCTTTTAAAAACCCCACAGCCCAAAAAATTTTCCCTTGTTTCCCCCTGAAAAAATATCTCCCCCAATTGCCCCTTTCCCTTTTCCCTTTTTAAAACCAAAAAATGTTTTTTCCCCCCCCTTTCCCCGTATCTACGCCTAGGGGCTATTGAAAATCCCTTTTCTGTGGCCTTTATCTTGCAGCCTCGTCCCTTCAATCCATTCCAAACTCTGCTGCCTTTTGATTCACCTTTTCCCTGTTACTCCCCCTGCCTCTCCCCCTTTCCCCAAACCCTTTTTCTGGCTGGCCCCCTTGCCCCCACTTGACTCATGTGGCCAGGGGATGTAGTCGCCCCCGTTTCCGTCCCCGACCCGACAGATTTTGGGGCCCTTTTGTTCCAGGACATGAAGCAATGAAATTTACGGTTTGTTACATAAGTTAAATTGTTTGTTAGGCCGAAAAAAAAACATACGTCCATCCAGGGTTTAGTTTTTTTGCAAAAATGTTGATCCAGTAGTCCTGGCGACGGAAAAAATAACGTGGCCTCCTCCAAAAAAGCCTGAAAAAATTTGGGAGGTTTTCAAGGGATTAGCTGCCACTGGTGAAATCAAAATTAAAACAGGGGGTTTTTACTCCTGTTGTTGGGGTCAATGGATCATCAAAAAAATCATTAAAAGGCTTTTCTTGTTCCTAAAAATTTTTTCTTTGGTTTTTCTCTGTTTTTTCTCTTGTTTTCTCTGTTTTCTTTTCTGTTTCGCATGAAAGGGGGTGCTTGGCGGGGGGAGGAATGGGGTGAAAATGCATGCAAAATTTCCTGGCCGTTTTTTTGAAAAGTCTTGCGGTTTGGGGGGGGGGGACTTGAAGGGAAACCCTTTGACAACCCAGTTTAAAAACTGGGGCCCTTTCGGGCGCATTGTCAGCCCCTCCTCGGGGCAGCACGGAACCCCAAAGTTCTATCCATTGTCTGTCAACCCCTGGTTCCTTTTTCAGTCGTGGAGAAAACCCGGAATCGAAATTTTTTCTTCAAGAAAGGAGCAGTTCCTCTCCCGGTGGAACTTAATTCGCCTAGGCAAAAAAGGTGTTGGGGAACTGCGTGACAAACCCCCCGTCCCCTTCACATTTTGGTATGCTGGGGGGAGCATAAGATTTTCACTGCAATGGGGCTGAGGTGGGGGAGGGGGGGGGGGCGGTAAATTGGGCGGATTTTGCAAATTTGACAAAATGGAGGGGGAGAGAGACGCGCTTGCTGTGGCCCCCTTCTTTTCCCCCCGGGTGGGTATGAAGCACTTCTTTTCCCGGGCCCCAAATGTGATCGGCTTCTTTTCATTGATCAGTGTTTGGGCCCCTCAAATGCTGTCCCTCCTCAAAAGTCTTGGTTTCAGAGCCTGAACGGTACAACCCTAACCTCCTTTTCACTTCCCCCAAAAAAATACTTTGGGGGAAAATACTGCAAGGGAAACAGTGGATGTCTTTCCCCAAACCCCCTTTGTGCCCGTAGCTGCTCACTGTCCTAAAAGTTCGGGGCCCCGCTGTATAGTGGCGGAAAGGGGGGCAAAAAATTTAAAACTTAAAGGGCCCATATTGTGAGGTCTCCAGGGTAGCGCCAGGTTAAACCCCCAAATTATCTTGGGCCCCGGGGCAAATAATCGTTTTAAAATTAATGGACTACCGAAAAACAGTAAACCAAATTAATTTTTTAAACCTGCCAATGATTGCAGTCATTTCTTTGATCCAAAAAGTCACCATATTTGATAATCAAAAAGGCCCCACTACCCCCTTGGGTAATCAAAAAGCAAAGGTATCAGCTTTAATGTAAACCCCCTTTCCCCTCCAGATCTAAGGCACCAACTAGCAGGGCTAGCAGGCTTTTTGTGTTGCATGACGGAAAAACCTCACAAAAATTTTGGGGCCTTAAGTATGTTAAATTTTTTTGCACTAGTTTTTTTGGGGGCTTTTTGTATCACGCATGCAAAGTTTGGAAAAATTGTGGCAACCCAAAATTTGCCTGGGGGATTTTTTGCATGATATTGTCGGCTAATTGTGGTATTATAAATTTGGCCCATAAAATTTTTTTCTATTATGAGTAAAACCTTTTTTTTTTTCTTTTCCTTCGTACTATTTTTATTTATTGTGGGGTGTTTTTGTTTACATTTGTTGTACTCTTTTTTATTTTTTTTCCCGTAAATTGTCCCCCGAGGAAAACCCCCGGGTAACAAAAAGGGGGTTTTTAAAAATGTTGGGGCATTTTTTTTTTGAGGGATTGCTAGGCTATTTTTAGTAGGGGGAAAAAAACGCCCCCTTTTTTGGGGGGGTTTTTTTTCCCTTTAAAAAAGGGTAGGGCTATTTAGTCCGGGGTAGGGTTTTTTTAGGGTTTTGTTATTTTCTGTTTTTTTTATTTTGTGTGTCTATTGGCTACGTGTAAAAGGTTTTGGTTATATCTTTTTATTAAGTAAAATATTAAAGGTTATATTTTAGTCTTTCCCTATCTGTTGAGCTCTACATGTATCAGCGCTTAGCAGAACAGGTTCTGTCATAATCTGTGGAATCATCTGATGACGGTGTAAAAGGAGTGCGCTCTTTGATGCAATAGTGGGATCTTGACCCTCTGCTCAGTTCTTTGTAGCTGGCGCTGACAATACCCTGTCAGGCTGCATTCCGACTTCAGTTATTTGGTCAGTTTTGACCCCGTAACTGCCCAGATAAGTGAAGTGTGAAGCGATTCTAAGAACGGCGCCTGTCATCTGCGTGTCATACTAAATCACAGCATTGTTTCAATGCCAAACCACTATGCATATTTCAGCATGGTACAATGTTCTACAACACCATACAGGCTCTCTTCAGCTGTTTTTTAATTTTGGGGGGAAAATTCGGCGAATCGTCCGAATCCTATTTTTGAAAAATTTGCTCATCTCTAATGATCATGCCTTTCTTCCAGCCAAGTATGCAAAAGCATAATGTACTGTACAGAACTGTATATGCCTCATTTGTTATATCCCTACCAATGTGTCCTATCTTAACCTTTCTTCTTGACTTAAGGTATCCTAAGACGAGTGATGTTTTCTAATGCTCTGATGGAAGATGGAGATGTTGATGTTATATGTGTCTATGTGGCTGCCCAGTGGTTATGATGTGACTTGCATCCTGTCAAGAGTGTTGTTTGCATGTTACAAATTGGTTACATTTGAATAGTGAGATATCTGAGTCCTTGTCTAAATTTGTGAAAAAGTAAGAATGTACAAATCTGTATTACTGTATCTGTAATATCAAAACCACAAACAAGTGAAGTAAATAATGTTAATTATCTTGTTACAATGGATAACATGGATGGGATATAATTTGCAGCAGGAGTGCAGTCAGTTCTTGGAGATGATATGTTAGAAGCAAGAAAATTAGGAAGCATAAGGATCGAAAAGGCAATTTCTTATGTCTGGATTTCTGGTCTCCTTGGTTACCATTCCTTCTATCTGTCTCTTTAATTTGTGATCATTTTTCCTTCTGCAGCCACATCCAAGGAGGTCAGCTTCAGTCCCATAAACCTTAAACTTTTGAATAACATCTGATAACTCTCTCCTTAGGTTACTTTGGTCCATTTTCACTGGTACACATCATGATATCAAAAAGCACATTGAATACTTTTTACCCTTTCAATAGGCAGACTGACTGAAAACAAGTCCGAGAACACCCTAATTACAGGACACACCTTAGTTTACATGTTTCTACGGTCAAATTATTTTCAGTCTTTTCTAGAGGTACCATCATTTTTGTTTATGCCAATTTCATTACTTTTATTTTTTGGTTGAACCACAATTCAAATGCAATGTCTGATTTACATTAGTTGATTTTCAGTAAGTTTAAATTTCATTACTTTTGTTAGTTGTGGATTTTTTCCTCTTTAACAAAAGGATACCAACAATTTTGTCTACGTGTGTAGGGAGCAAAAGTTTGGGCATTTGGTTAGAGCCCACGGAAGATTTACTTTGGCAGAAATTCCTGAAAAATATAGTCTGGCTATGATAGAGAAGTGACATAATTTTATTTATTCAACAAACAACGAGTTAAACACTATAATATTGAAACAATCACTGCACTTGTTTAAACAGAGATGACAGGAGTATACTTTACTTATGATATATAGAATGATATTTTTTAGTCATCACAGTCCTAGTGCATTTTATAGATTCCTTATTTCCAGGGTGGCTATAGGTAAAGCAAGTCAGGTTAGATAACTTCTTCATAAACTCTGTCGACAAGTAAAGTTGATATATGAAAAGGGCAGCCCTTCTTCTTAGTGGCTCATCTTATCAAGTCACTGGTTAGCCCTTCGTAAACATTGAGGGCGACATGTATGATCTAGGCGCAAAAAGGCCAGTTCTAAATAGCTTTAAAGCAGTATAGAATGCGCCCAAATCTATGAATCTGTTCTACTGGGGCTCATAGATTTAGCACTTTCTAGCTCCAAAACAACAACTCAGGCTCGGGTAAACCACTTTTAACTTGGTCTTGCTGTTCCAGCAGTAATGCGCCTAGTTTTGCCGTCTTACAGTCATAAATGTGTAGAATCATATGGTTGTGCAACATGCCCACAGAAAGCCCCTACATCTTAGGCACATTACAAAGTGCCACGGGCGCCCGATAATGCACCTAATTTTGGAGTGCGCCTGCTCATACATCAAGAGAACACGGCTGCGGCAGTTTTTGGGCTCAAAGGACACCAGAATACTGGCACAGCCCCGTACATACATATCGCCCTAATATTGTTGCAGACCAACTACCTGTTCATGGCATTCCATAATGGCCTCTTTCTGCAGGATAATGTGCCAAACCACCTTGCAAATATTGTTTAGGAATGGTGTTGACTTAGCAGCCATATTCCCAAATCTCAATCTGTTCCAACATCTGTGGGATACAGTATGTTAATAAAAAGCCTGACACAAAGAGGCCTCACCTTACAGGATCTGCTTATTGTCTTGATGATAGAAAGTACAGGACGCCTTCAAAATTAATCCACTGGAGTCCTTGACAGCTAATTTAGTGGCATGATGGGGACCTACATAATATTTAGTTGTTAATGTTATTGCCAATCAGTATACATGAACAGCAGTGTATTGTGAGATTTTGTTTTTTTGTAACCATAGGTACAATTTAAAAGAAGATATCCTAGTTATAATTCAGAAACAAAACAAGCTAAGTAGAATGCGTGGCACAGATGTAGACATAATTATTCCCACATGAGAAAAATGTAGAGTAGGAGGAATTTGAATACAGAGAAGTACTGTGACTAATAATACATGGTGTATGACATAGTAGCATATGGAGACATCTGCTCATCAAAAAATTCAAAGGTTTGTTAAGGATTGTTAGGAATGTACAAAAGGATGGCATTGTTTTTTCTAAGGCAATTTTGCATGAGGATAAAAGTCAAACTGTGAGCCAATTCAGTGTAAATAGGATAAATCTAGTAACAAAATAGGTGTCACTATGTGCTCCATGGTCCCGACCCTGGACTTTGGATGTGCTCGTGTCACGATCCCGATCACCAGGTGCTGGACCCTTTATTAAGGCACTTTCTGCCAAGGTATTGGTGTGCTTTCTAGTGAATTCTGTGTCTACATTCATCTGAATTGTGACCCATGCCTGTGACCTCAACTATTCTCTGCCTGCCGCTTGCCCTGACATTACCACAAGTGACCTGACCACGTTTTGCCTGCCCTGACCTAACTCGCTACCCACCTTTGCTGTCACCTCAAGTGGACACGTCAAGGGCTCTGGAGAATACCAGTGGGCACCTTAGACTCCACTCCCTGGTGATGTTCAATAGTCATCTCTCACGGTGACCCAGAGGATTCACTACCATCATCTGTGACAGTATACATTGGTCATGGATCCCGTCGAGGTGCCCATGCCAGAGCTTTAGCATATCGCAGTTGTAATGAGCTACCAAAGCCGGTGCCAAGGCCAATGCTGCTGCCATGCTTTGATGGGAAACCCAAGAGTTTTTTTAAAAGCAGCACCACTTGAAAATGATGGCACATCAGTTCCCCTCTAACCATGCTAAGATGGCCTCTGTGATTAGCCTTCTTTCTGAAGGAGCTCTGGACTGGGCCATCCCCCTTTTGGGAGTGAGAGGATCCAGTGACGGTCAACCTGCAACTCTTCTTGGATGCGTTCCGCATGGTCTCCGGAATCTTTGCTGGTATTCCGGCAGCCAAGCTAATTTCCTGGAACTTCAGGGAAACCTTAGCGTTTAAGCTTCATGGGAGAGGCGGTCCCAGGTGAAGATTCTTCCTCTCCTCGTTTGGCCATGCCGGTCATGCTCAGTTCCCCAACCAAGCCAGGTTTCAAATCTCAGCTTTCCTGGATTCTGGCTCCGCCAGAAATTTAATTAACTCTTCCTTGATCTCCAGGTTTCATCTCCTTGTGATTCCTCTTGCCAAGCCAATGATTATCTCTTTCATCAATGGAGAACTCCTAAAGGACACCATCCAGTATCGTACTGAACCTCTTTCGCTGCAGATTGTAATGTCCCACAGGTAAAAGATTATGTTCATTGTGATTTCGCATTCTACTTCTGCGGCTCTCCTGGGTCTCCCATGGCTGCAGTTCCACACTCCCAAACTGGACTGGAAAACGAGGAGAGTCACTCCCTGGGGTCAACAGTGCCATTCCCAGTGTATCACACATCTTTGCCTGGTGCATCAATGTTCTGTATGAAGAATTTGCGGATGTTTTCAGTGAGAAACAAGCCGAGACTCTCCCACCACATCAGGCCTATGACTGCTGGATAGAGCTCATGCTTGACATGACGCCTCTTCCAGTTAGAGTGTACCCTTTGTCCATGCCCAAAATCCAAGGTATGTCGGCCTATATCAGTAATAATTTGCAAAAGGGCTTTATCCAGAAATGGTCTTCTCCTGCCGGTGCTGGGTATTTCAGTGTAGACAAAAGAATGGATCTCTTTGCCCTTGCATCGACTATCGAGGTTTCTGTTACCGGTATCTGTTACCACTAATCTCTGATCTCTTTGACAGACTACCAGGATCTTCAGCAAGCTTACCTACAATTTGATTCATATTGGTGAAGACAAAGAATGAAAGACTGCCTTCAACACCTGTGATGGGCATTTCAAGTATCTGCTGATGCCTTTCAGTCTCCGCAATGCTTCGGCTGTCTTCCAGACTTTGTCAGTTTAGTCTTCCGAGACCTTTTATATATTTGTTTGGTAATATATATTGACGATATCTTGATCTTTTCTCCTGATCTTAAGTTTCATCAAGACCATGTGCGGAAAGGTTCAAGATGCTTACGAGGCAACCACCTCTACGCTTAACTCGAGAAATGTGTATTTGAATAGACCAGTCTACTGTTCCTTTGGTATATCATCTTGGATAGAGGTATACAATTGGGTTTAGTGAAATTGTCTGCTGTTCTTCACTGGTTGCTACCTATAGGACTTTGGGCAATCCAACGCTTCCTGTGGTTTGCAAACAATTAAAGAAAGAATTCTTCTCCATCGCTTATGGTTTATGGGCGACATCCCAGTCCTCCTCTCCCTCTGTCTACTGCCTCAGATGTTTCTGCTTTGGATGCCAAAGTCCAAGAAATTTCCCACATCTCGCTTGGATAGCCTTTTTTTCAGTTATCAAACAAATCAATCCGGTCTGCTACAAACTCTGTTTGCCTCTATCTATGCGAATCCAGAACTCTTTCAATGTCTCTCTGCTCAAGTCTATTGTCTTCAACCACTTCATCCAAGAAAAAAAAGACATCTCCTCCATAGGCAGATTCTAATTGCATCTATGAGGTCCAAGAAATTCTTGCAAAGAAGTGTTGCAGAGGTTAGACCTATTATCTTGTGGGCTGGAAGGGTTTGGGGCCCGAAGAAACATCATGGGAGCCAACTGAGAACATCACTGTTCCCAACCTCATCTGCAGGTTCCACCGCTGGCAAACCCAGAGGAGGAAGAGGCTTAAAGAGGGGTTTACTGTCACAATGCACTGTGGACCGTGGGCGCACTAATTTCTCTGTCTCCCAGGCTGGTAGTCACTCATCTTTCCCCACTCTTGGTCCACTCTTGTTCCCTGCTGCTAGTTGGCGTGTGCATAGCCACTCTCCGATGCGCCGATTGTCAGAAATTTAAAGGGCCAGTCTCCCGCTGATTCCCAATCACGGGGCACTGGACCCTTTACTAAGGCACTTCCCCCTGAGCTTCCCACCAAGGTATCGGTATGCTATCCGAATTGTGACTCATACCTGTGACCTTGATTATTCTCTGCCTGCCGTCTGCCCTGACATTACCGTAAGTGACTTGACCATGTTTTGCCTGCCCCCTGCCCTGGCCTATTTACCTTCCCACTGAAGCGACCTGGGAGTCCCCGGCAATGTCCAACCCACCCTGCGGCAGGCTCTGGTGAATACCTGGAGGCTTCTTAGACTCTTCTCCTTGGCGTGGTTCAATGGTCACCTCTCACAGTGACCCAGACGATCCACTACCGTTATCTGTGACAATATGAATGAGTACTGCTATTTGCTTATACTCAAACACCAAATGTAGCAGCAAGTAGTCAGGACTAAAACCCATAGAAACATTAAACTGGTGGAACATTTAAAATGCATTACTGCTATGCTTTGTACAGTTTAATCCAAGATAATTTTTTAAGGAATTTTTATTACTTTCTGCAGAGTCATAAATTTACATACATTTCATTAGTATTTGGTAGCATTGCCCTTAAACTGTATGACTGGGTCAAATGTTTTGGATATCGCTCCACAAGTTTCTCACAATAGTTGGTAGCAACTCTGGCCCATTCCTCCTGACAGAACTGGTGAAACTGAGCCGTGTTTGTAGGTTGCCTTCCTCACACCTGCCTTTTCAACTTTGCCCATAAATTTTCAATAGGATTGAGGTCAGGGCTTTCTGATGGCCACTACAGAACATTGACTTGGTTATCCTAAAGCCACTTTGTAACTAGTTTGGCAGTATGCTTTGGGTCATTGTCCATTTGGAAGACCTATTTCCGCCCAAACTTTAACTTCCTGGCTGATGCCTTGAGATGTGGATCAACTCCAATACGAGTGAAAAAACATAATAAGAAAACAGAGCGCAACCATAGTGAAACACCGTAGGTATTTGATAAGTTGCACAGTAGGATATTGCTCACCATGCGGAGCTGTACTATTCCGTACAGCTGAATAAAGCACTTCCCAATAAGGGCTAGAGAGAAAGCTGCAGCTCGGGCAGGTTCCAACACTTCCCACGTCGACGTCCCACGTGGTTCAGCGAGGCAAGTAAAGTTTTGTTAAAGATGAACACAGGAAGTGTTTAAAAACGATCCTGCTTTCACCCAAATATGTCTTTGGGTGAACCTAAGGCTATGAGAGCACTTTCTAATAACAAAATAATAGTAATCAGAAATGCGGACAAAGGAGGAGCTGTAATAATACAGGACTTTGAGGACTATAATAAGGAAGCCCTAAATATTTTAGGTGATACATTTTACTATCAAATGGTTCCCATTACAGTGTATGAAGAGCTAGAAAAAAATATGTAAATTTTATTACAAAGGCCTTTGATAAGGGAATAATCGAAAAAGAGGAAAAATCGTTCCTCATTTTAAAAGATCCATCTCAACCCTTTTATTACCATCTGCCTAAAATCCATAAATCAGTAACAAACCCTCCGGGCAGGCCGATAATTTCAGGTATCAATTCGGTTCTGTCAAATCTGTCACATTTCATTGATCTTTACTTACAGCCTCACGTCATGAAGTTAACTAGTTACATCAAAGATTCAGATTCCGTTTTATGTGATTTATTGGGATTTGAATGGAATCCAGACTACTTGTTTTGCACACTAGGGGCGACATGTATGAATTCGAATGCGTACTGTCTTTTCTTACTTGGCGCCGACACCACAGTTCTAAATAGATATATAAGAGTGTAGAATACGACAGATTTTTGGCACATTACATAGAACTCTATGCCCATACGAAGTTTGGCACATTAAGCTCTATGTAATGTGCCAAAAATCTGTTGTATTCTACACTTTTCTATCTATTTAGAACTCGTCGGCGCCAAGTAAAAAAAAAAGTACGCATTCGAATTCATACATGTCGCCCTAGATGTTACTGCTCTATGCTCAAATATAGAACACCAGAGGGGTATAGAGGCAGTTAAGAGCTTTATAGTTCAGGATTCTGATTTTACTGTGGCTTTTAGAGATCTTTTACTAGACGGTCTAGAAATGATTTAAAAAAATAATTGTTTCGAATTCGGAGGCGCCCATTACCATCAGCAGGTTGGCACTGCGATGGGGACGCGTGTGGCCCCATCCTTTGCCAACCCATTTATGGGCGCCTTCGAATCTAATTTTATTTCTACAGATCTTAACCCTTTTAATAAAAGTATTATTTATTACAAAAGATTTATAGATGATCTTTTCATTATATGGAAAGGGACTGTAGAATCTCTCACCCTGTTTGTTGATTCCCTCAATAGTACAGAGTGGGGGATCAAATTTACCAGAACAAGCAGCATTTCAGAAATAGTTTTCCTAGACTTGCATTTAAGGATTGAAGACAATAAAATAATGTCAAGTGTCAAGGCACACGTTGTTGCCGTGGAGGAGCAAGGTGCACCAGGGAGAAGCCTGGCTGATAGGATTGACAACTCGACTTCAAATCAGCCCAGAGGGTGTGTCGCTCGGGCCAATAGAAGAGTCCGGAGGTCGCACCAATCAGCTGCTGGGGTGGTGTCCGGGCGGCTCATTTAAACCAGCTCAGTTTGCTTCATCCTTGCCTGTGAAAGGTTCCCCTTTGCGCTACTCCTGTTTCCCCGTTTGCTTGTTTACTTGTTACCTTGACTTCGGCTTGTTTCTTGACCTCGCTCTCGACCTCTGATTCTGTACCGTGGTACCTCATGGTTTTGACCATTGGCTTGGCTTATGTTATTTTCCTGTTTTTCTGATTTGTGGCTTGGCGTACCCTTACCGTTATCGACCCGGACTGCTGACTTTGCGTTTCCCTGACGGCCCTGCACGTAGGAGAGTAGGGACTGTCGTCCAGTTGGGGTCTCCCCTTTAGAGCAGCACGCCAAGTAGGCAGGGAGAGTGGGCTGGGTGTCAGTCAGGGCCCACTGCACCTCCTCTGACATGACATCAAGTACTTTCTTTAAAAAAACAGATTCGAATAACTACTTGACATTTGATTCAAACCATCAGCGCAATTGGGTACGAAATATGCCCTATGGGCAATATAGAAGAATACGTAAAACTTGTACCAAAGATGAAGATTACAGCAAACAAGCTGATATACTTTAAAAAAAAAAATTCCCAAAAAAAGTATCCCAGAAAATTGTTAGTGGAGGCGAGGGAAAAAGCAAAGAACCTTTCGCAGGCCGAATTATTGGGTCCAAAAGAGATTAGTATGGTTAAAGAAGATAAAAAGGATGTAGATTATAGTCTTAGATTCATTACTACACATAACACTCAGTTTAAAAATTTTAAAACTGAGTGTTATATGTAGTGTTTTAATGCTAGATCCTGTTTTAAAACCTATTTTATCAAAAACTCCACGTTGTATATATAGAAGGTCTAATACCATTAATGTTTTGGCACCATCTAGATTAAAACAATTAGCACAGAAAAAATAAAAACCCCTGTCCATGCCAAAGACAGAGGCTCTTTTACTTGTAATCATCCGCTATGTAAATGTTGCGCCATGTTAGTCTGTGGTAAAGTATTTAAATCATATTCTACAGGAGAAATTTTTCAAATCTATGATAGGTTAACCTGTGCTACTTCGTTTGTAATTTACATTATTACTTGTTTTTGCGGAGTCCAGTACATGGGAAAGACCTCGATGAAGCTGTCGAGGAGGACTATTAATCATAGATTTAACGTGAACCATCAGAAGTTATTATATCGTCTCCCTCGACACCCCGGCCTGGAGCCAAAATTTAGCATACAACCAATTGAACACATAGGGATTGAAACAAGAGATAGGCAGAAAAAACTAGGATCTAGAGAAATATATTAGATCTACCGTTTAAATACACTTAAACCCCACGGCCTCAATAAATTACAGGAGACCATTGAGTGATGCATGTGTTTTTTGCTAATATTTTGAGAGTATTAATGTGTATTTTATAGTCGAGTCTGTTATTGTATCTACTTATTTTTACATATCTTTTACATATATATTAAATATGTAGATTTATTCATTTTAGGAGTATTTTATGAAAAAGAAAAAATGAGTAAACAGTAAGATACATTTTTATTTATTATGATAATATATATTTTAAAATGTTTTATTGTAACAATGTATTTTATTATATTGTACCAATAATACATATATCTGTATCAGTATATCGCAATGTATAGTATATTGGTATATTGTAAACGGACTCGGAGACAGACAGGTGGGGTGGCTTTAAGCTGTTCATGTCGTAGCCCTCCGTTTCGTTCTGGCTCCGGAGGAGTATAAGAATGGCTACGTGTCCTGTTTTAATTTGTCTGAAGAAGCAGGTCAGTGTAACTGCGAAACGCGTCACTTTTATGGAATAAAGAAACCTTACTACGCCACTGCAGCGTTGGCGTTCTTCTAACAGCATGTGCCCGGTAAGCAGGATCGTTTTTGAACACCTCCTGTGTTCATCTTTAACAAAGCCATCTATTTTGTGAAGTGCACCAGTCTCTCCTGCAGCAAATCAACCCCACAACATGATGCTGTAACCCCCGTGCTTCACAGTTTGGGTGGTGTTCTTAGGCTTTTCAGTTTCTCCCTTTTTCTTCCAAGAGTATCATTTGTCATTATGGCCAAACAGTTAAATTTTATTTTCTTCAGACCACAAGACATGTCTCCAAAAATGTAGGTCTTTGTTCCTGTGTTCATTTGCAAACATTAATCTGGCTTTTACATGTTTCTTTTGGAGTAATGGCTTCTTCCTGGCAGGGTGTCCTTTTGGCCCATGTTGATACAGTACTTATTTCACTCTGGATAATGACACAATCTTGCCAGCTTCTGCCAGCATCTTCACAAGGTCTTTTCTTTTGTTCTTGAGTTGATATGCACATGTCGGACCAAAGTACGTTCATCTCTGAGACACAGAACCCGTCTCAGAGATGTAAATAATTTTCTTAATCCTAATTGACCTAAAATGGGTAAGGTTTATTCTGATTTCATGTCAGATAGTGAGAAAAACATGCATATGTGTCTTTTTATAGAGTGTATGTAAACTTCTGGTTTCAACTGTACATGGAAAAAATAAAGGCAATTAGTTTGATAAAGTTGCATATGTCCTAGTATCCCAATTCGGAACAAGAAAGAAGACTTCCAGAGAGTGAGGACCTGCAAAGCTGGATCCGAGGTGGGGAAAGATGAGAAAAAAAAACCTTTGGATTTTGCCCTCAGTATAAAAAACATACATTTTTTCCACTTATGTCAATACCAAATTTGTGGGATTTTTTTAAATGTTTTACTCACATAATAGTTTCATTAACTCCACTTTGGGGTACATACAACTTTTTGATTATGCTATTATCTGCTTATCATAAGAAATATATAGTGGGAGAAAAATATATTTCATTAATGACAAGATAACAGATCTATGATCACTGTGAGTGGGGTGTTGTGAGACAACAGTCCTTATCAATATTAATAAAATCCTAGCTTATAATGTTAAAGCATCTAGGTTCAATCAGAAATCTTATTATTTAAAGCAGGACTTCACAACAACTTCTTATAAAAGAAAGTGGAGATTTATTTTACATTCCTCAAAGACTTATAACATTGCAAGTTACGGAAGCATAAAATACATAACAAAATATGCATTTACATTACTCTTTTAAGTGTTTGGGCCTCATGTATGAAAACGGTCTATGTCTAAAATTCCCTTTGTTGCCCACAGTAACCAATCAGAGAGCTCCTTTCATTTCATATTGTGCTCTGGAAAAACTAAAGGGGCGCTCTGATTGGTTGCTATGGGGAAAAAAGTGAAATTTAGACCTAGACAGTTTTCATACATGTGGCCCTTTGTGTGTTGGATGAAGGATAGGACCTCCTCTATTTCCGGGAGGTTCCCGTATGATTCGGAAAGGTTGGCACGTATGCCCCAAACTAAGGCTTGGTTCACATATGCACCAGAGGATGTGTTCAGAATCTTCATTGCATGTTTCTTTGAGAATAAAGTAAAAAGTAGTACAGCAAGCTATCTATCTACATGACAGACACCTCAGCAAAAACCCAATGGACCTATCGTAATCAAAAGGCTCCGTCATTTGCCATGGGAATCCATTGTAAAATGGTTCCCTAGGCGTCCGTCTTCACCACTGCGCTGGAGGTTCCGAGCAGAGCCTCCAATGCAGATGTGAACTAAGCCTAAATTCTGCAGAAATATATACCTTTTTATATATACTGTAGATCCTGTACCAACAGCCTATCTCTGGTCACACAATCTGCTCCCTTTGATCACTAGCGTCTTGTAGCAACTGAACCTCAGGGAAGAAGAGTTTAGTTCAGGCAGGCACGTACGCAGAAACTGCCCACCAGCACAACCCTCTGTACTGTAGCGCTCCCCAGGGAAAGGTAAAGGAGGAGATGAACCTGAGTGGTTGATGCTTGATATTAGTTGTCAAGGTTCAGGCATCTCTGGGCTCTCTGCCTCGGGTTCAGCACTACAGTGGAGCGGGGAACGCAACTGAGCGTTAGTGGTCTGAATAAGTTCCCCGGGGATGATGAGGGGTCAGGAGCTCCTTACCATAGTAGCAATATGATGTACCTGTTGAGAGTAGTGGTTTGTATCCCCCTTGTAGCAGACTTGAAGTGTCTGATGGCAGTCTAATCCTCCTTCTCCTATTGTAGAGCCTCTGGGATCTGTGGTACTTCACACTGAACTATCTAGTATTGTTCCGGACCTTGCAGCTTTCTTCTTTTGAAGCTAGCCTCAAACAGCAGAGCTTCATGTCAGTCTCCTTCACCCTTCACTCACAACGTAGACTGAGCTGAACTGACTTTCCTGCCTTCAACTGCCTCCAATTGAAAATTCTGGTGAGAGACCTCTCCACCCCCTTGTCCAGTCAGGAGCTAGGTGTTGAAACACTTCGTGTGAGGTGACAAGAAGCTGAACCCTTGCTGGCAAAGGGGCCGACACAACAATTTCCCAAAGATACACAACACATTACATACGTTACTAGTGTTGAGCGAGTATTATTGACAAAGTTGAAATCGGCACGGTATTTACGTTTATCGGATTTTAAAGATCACGCGATAATTTAGGTTAAAATCTGTGCATAATCTATTAAAATCGCGCCCTTTTCGGCGCTTCCTGTCATTTTGGCGGCCAGCAAATCAGCTTACAAAATAGAGCAGGGTGAGATGTGTGTGCGATGTCATGACTGGGATGTGTATGGTTGCGATTGGCTGGAAAAATCACATGACCTCGTTTTACATAGAACAGCCCTTCCTGTTCATGATCAGTGTGTGTCAGTATCTCAAAGCAGTAGGACGTGCGCTCTGCCTCTGTGCAAACAGCTCAGCGAAATTATTCTATCTGTTCACAGAGACAGCTCTACTTTTAGCTGTGATCCTTAGAAACTCTGTTAGTTAGGTAAATCAGAGATTTGCAGATTTTAGTAGTAAGCTGAGATTTTAAAGGAGCATCTACCGCTGTACAGTCACAGGGGGAGAGCGGGGGAGGGGGGCCCGCGGGTGCGAAACACAGACAAGCTCTTTAAAGAATACTGGAAATTGTATTGCGACATTGCATTGCAATTGCTTTATTATTAAACAGTTTACTGTTGAAATATTACATGATATTGGGCAGCCTGAACTTATACTAGGATACTAGATCTTTTTAATAACTGCAGTTATTTGTTAGGTGCAAAACTTACACTTTGATTACAGTATAATTTCAGATAGGTGGTTTCTTTTTCAAATTTTGCCACAGTTTCATCTTTGTTGATAGAGGTACCTTGCAGTTAAATATTTTGAATCCAGCAATTTTGTGTTCGGCCACAGGTGGATAGGTGCCAAAAATACTTTTGATTATATGTATTAATTTCAGGATATGTGTTTTTTGCACCGTTTGATCAGTCCAGATTTGTTTGTTAGAGGTACCTTGCAGTTAAATTTGAATCCAGCAATTGTGTAGTCAACAGGTGAATTGAAGTGCCAACAAAAATACTTTTATTATCCGCATAATTTTCAGATACGTTGTTTTTTTGACTTTGGCCCCCCAGTTCCAGATTTTGTTGATGAGGTATCTTGCAGTTTAAATTTTGATCTGCAATTGTGAAGTCACCACAGGTGAATTGATAAGTGCAATAAATACCTTTTATTATCGTTATACATTTCAGATACATGTTTTTTGCAACTTTGTCTCCAGTCAGAATTTGCTGATAGAGGTACTTGCAGTTAAATTTCAATCCAGCAATTGTGATAGGTCACCACAGGTGAATTGATAGGTGCCAAAAAATACCTTGTTTTTTCTGTATACTTTTCAGCTAGAGTGTTTTTTGCACTTTTGCACAGTCCAGATTTGTTGATAGATGTAACTTGCAGTTAATTTGAATCCAGGCAATTGTTGTAGTCAACCACAGGTCTCGCGAATTGATAGGGTGCAAAAAAACCTTTTATTAATCCGTATACATTTTCAGATACTGTGATTTTTGCACTTTTGCCAGTCCAGATTTGTTGATAGAGGTACCTTGCAGTTAATTTGATCAAGAATTGTGTAGGTCTCCACAGGTGAATTGATAGGTGCAAAAATACCTTTTATTATTCGTATTAATTTCAGATACGTGTTTTTTGCACTTTGCCCAGTCCGATTTAAGAATTGAGGGTTACCTTGCAGTGTTAAATTTGAATCCAGCAAATTGTGTAGACACACTGGTTGAATTGATAGGTGCCAAAAATTCCATTTTTATTATCCGTATACATTACAGATACGGTTTTTTGCACTTTTGCCAGGTCCAGATTTGTGATAGAGCCTATCTTGCAGTAAAATTTGAATCCAGCAACTGTGTGAGTCACAAAGGTGAATTGATAGGTGGCCAAAAATACCTTTTGTTATCCGGTATACCTTTCAGATACGTGGTTTTTTGCATTTTGCCCAGTCCAGATTTGTTGATAGTAGCCACCTTGCAGTTAAATTGAATCCAGCAATTGTGTAGTCACCACAGGTTTATAATTGCAAAATTACCTTTTTATTATCGTTATACATTTCAGATACATGTTTTTTGCACTTTTCCCAGTCCAGATTTGTTGATAGAACCACCTTGCAGTTAAATTTGGAATCCAGCAATGTGTAGTCACCACAGGTGAATTGATGAAGGTTGCTCAAAAATACCTTTTATTATCCGTATACATTTCAGATACGTATTTTTGAACTTTGCCAGTCCAGATTTGTTGATAGAGGTTTACCTTGCAGTTAAATTTGATCCAGCAATTTTGTAGTCACCACAGGTGAATTGATAGGTGCCAAAAATACCTTTTATTATCCGCATCATTTTCAGATACATGTTTTTGCACTTTTGCCCCCAGTCCAGATTTGTTGATAGAGGTACCCTTGCAGTTTTAATTTGAATCCAGCAATTGGTTGTAGTCACACACTGGTGAATTGATAGGTGCCAAAAATACCTTTTATTATCGTTATTATACATTTCAGATAAGTGTTTTTTGCACTTTTGCCAAGTCCAGATTTATTGATAGAGCACTTCTGCTGTTAAATTTGAATCCAGCAATTGTAGTAGTCACACAGGTTTGAGATTGATAGGTGCCAAAAATACCTTTTATTATCCGATATACATTTCAGATACGTGTTTTTTGCCACTTTTGCCCAGTCAGATTTGTGATAGAGCCACCTTGCAGTTAAATTTGAATCCAGAAAATTGTTTTGTAGTCACCACAGGTGAATTGATAGGTGCAAAAATACCTTTTTTTATCCGTTATTCACGTTCAGATACTTGTTTTTGCCACTTTTGCCCAGTCAGATTTGTTATAGAGCACCATGCCCCAGTTAAATTTGAATACAGCATTTTGTTTTGATTTGAGGGATTTGAGAATAGCTGTGATTTGCGTTTCTTTTAATAAGAGACGTTCCAAACTCTTCAATAACCCTCTCAAATTTTATCTTTCTGAACATGGAGGAAATGCAGTTGGTAGCGAGCAAAGAGCGGGGGTAGGACATAGAGGTTGTGGTACGAGAGGAAAGTGCTCCTTCCAGTGTGGCGGACAAACACGTTAGCCAGCGGATTGTCGGTTGTCAGTGACCGTCAGGCCTGTCATCGCTGTGTTAGTTTGCAGTTAGGTGCTTCATTGTGAATCTCAGTACACGAACAGCATCGACAAATCTGTTCTTCAGAGGTTAATGCAACCTGGCATCAGCAGTCTTACCTCCTTCGTCCTCCAGTCCAAAAAACGGCCACAAATGTCGTCATCAGCATCATCAGCATCCGGTCAACATGAAGCGAAGGCAGCCCGATATGTCAACTCGTGTCCCCCCACTGTGGCAAATCATTTTCTGAAGCCATCTTTGATGACAAAAATTGGCGTGTTTGGGGTCAGAAAGCATGTTAAAGATCAAGAGGCCAAGAGGATGATTTTCTCTTGCTCTGACGCCTAGTTACTGATACCTTCAAAGGAGGAAAAAATCCGGTGCAGGTCGGCAATGTGCCTTGCAGTCCTCTTGCTTGTAGCCGCAGCTCCTGGAGGCAGAGAATGTCGGACGACGAAGTCACATGTGTTGATGTTGATGATGACCGACATTTGCGATCCACGTGGTCTTTTCAGCAGAAATTTGATTGCCGAGCGCTTCTTTTCCACTGGACGAGGGGAAAGGGCGAGGGGGTTTAGGGGGTTCGTACGGGTCCCGCCTCAAAAAGGGAGAGGGCTGTCCCAGAAGTCCGCTGATAGGGATTCCGTTTCCCCACGGTCAGCCCCAAACCCCGCTCCTGGCTTTTCGCCTTTTAAAAAAGGTCCAGGGCCCTTTCCCCAAGCCGGGGCCCTTTCTTTGAGAAAGCCTCTGATTCACCAGCGTTTTGTCATATTCCGCCTTTCCCGGGTTAAAAACGCATAAGTAAAAGAAAGGGGAATCTTAGGTGTTTAAACCCACCACAAACATTTTTAGTCACATGCAGCGAATGAAAATAAGTTAAAAATTGGGGGCAACATTTGGGCCCCAAAAAGGGGCCGGGCCCGAGCCGGGCCTCCAACCACTTTTAAAACCCCCTCTGTTCCGCCTCCTCCTCCTCCGCCACCCCCCAAAGCGTTCCTCAGTGCCCATGTCTCTCAGGTCATGTTCGGGGATACCCATCGCTTAAGCCTCCCCGTCCCCCGAGTCCCACCACCCACCACCAGGGGCCCCATCCACCCCTTCTCCTTCCCCGTTTGATAAACCTGAACGCCTTTACAGGGCCAAGTCTAGCAGCCAGCCTTTGTCTTCCAGGTTTTGGGAAAGCGGGAAGAAACACTTTAACCCCAAACCTTTACCAAAAGTAAAAAGCCTGAATGTTGGCATTGCCAGGCTTTTGGCCTTGGAAAATGTTGCCTTTCTGTCTGGGGACACAGAGGGGTTCCCCACGCATGGCCCTTGCCTCCCCCCAAATCCAGATCCCACAGGCTTTTCTTTGCCAAAAAGCCCCCTGCCCCTGGCCACCACTGTCATCTAAAATGTCAAGGGGGGTTTGTCAGAAAAGTCCATCTGCCACCGACACAGGGACTAGTAACACGGCCAACCCGCTAAAACTCTATACGCCACGGGTGAGCGGGTGGATTCTGGGGGTGACGGTGGCTCTCGGGCTCGGCCACGCTCTTCAAAACCGGGGGGAGGGTGCGGGGCTCTTTCCCCCAAGGTCCGTTGGGGGCATCACTGCCCAGAAAAAAACCACCGTGTTGAAATTAATCTGTCTTGGAGACTGTCCACACCAGGTCAGGACTGGGGGAGGCTTTCCACAATGAGACACGCGGGCTGGGTGACAAGAACCATGTTCCAGGCAAGGTGGTGTGCGATAACGGGCGAAATCTGCTGGCCCCCTTAAGATGGGTGGGCTGGACACATCCCTTGCCGGCACTTCATAAACCCTTTTGCCGAATTTTTTCTAAAGACTACCCGGGCGGGACTCCCCGCGGGGAAGGGCTCGAGGTCTGAGTTCGCATTTCCCGGGCCGTTCGCACCCTGCTCCGCCCCCGCCTGGCTGCGTTGCAGCGCGGGCTCACCCCTCCCTGTCAACCGTCTCATTGTTGACTTTTTGCAACACGTGGAATTCACCCTCCACATGCTCCAGCGATTGGGGGAGCAGGGCAATGCCATTACGCGTCGAAGTGCCCATGGCCTGACAACGGGGTGCGGCCCCGGGGGGTATTGAGCCCCGAGGGGGAGGCAGGTGGAAGAGTCTGCACCATCCTTCCAGTTTTGAAGAAGCCCCCAAAAATGGTCAGTGCGGACAATGCCCTTGCAGCATAGATTGTGGTGATTTTATTCTGGAACATTTTGACACTCGAAACAACAGGTCCCGCCAGCGCGGAGGAGGAGAGGGACCGATGCAGCCACGGAGCCTTTCTTCCGTAATCCACAAGCCCCAACAGTTTCCCCAATTTTTCGGCCTTCATTAGGCAGGGTTCGGGGTCCAGGGCTGTGCAAGGCGGCGATCAGCTTCGGGGTGCATATCTCAGGCAATCGGGGCTGTGTTGAAGCTTGAGGGGAGGAAGGGGAGGAGGAGGGGGTATTCCTAGACCCCCGACGTTACCGACTCCCTGCCTTGGGAAAGAGGTTGGGCGCGAATTTGAGGCGGAGAGGAAGAGAGGAAGATCATTTGCTATTTCCCCTCGATCCAAGGCTTTGGGAAATCAAGGGTCCATCTCCACATGAGTGCTTGGATTTCCATTTCCTCCAAAAATACCTCGCATTAAGGCCATCAAAATGAACAACATTACTGGGGGGCCCCCCTCCTCGATCCCATACAAAAAAAAAGCTCACACTTTTCCCTTCCCCCCCACCCAAATAAGAGTAAAATCAGGGAAAAAGGGGACCTTGCTGATTGATCAAATGGAGCATCTGTTGCATCTGCTTCACGTTCCTCAAAGTCCAGGGAACAACATCGCGGTGACAGCAGTAAGTGCCAAGAGGGTAGCGGCAGCAGGGAGGTAAAGGGGCGAAGCCTAAAGGTACCTCTGGCAATTTTATTTACCCCCCACCAACCATGCAATGCGGGCACACTCCAACACACAGAGACCACTTAAGATCATGGTTCACGACTATCTGGTCTCAATACCCATGTTTTTGTATGTTTTCGGACCCAATAGACTTTTGGGGATCCCAAAATGGGAATGGCCCAAGGGGTCGCCACGCCATAGAGGGTTTCCGCCCCAAGCCAGGGCATATTGAGCGGACCCTCATCACACTGAGGATCATTTCAGACAAACGCATCCGGGTTTCACAGATAATGGGATCTTTTTACTTTCATCAAAATGAAACAGCATGGATCTCATGATGTTGTGGCCCCAATTGCCCAGGCACCGATTTGTTGCCGGTCTACTTCACATTCCTCTTTAAACGAAAATGGTTCCCCTTGAAAACTTTTTTTTTTAAAAGATCATTCTTCTGCAATTTTTTTTCTCATTCCCAAAAGTTTAGTTTCAGACAAAAAACGTATTCCTTTACTCACTTTATCTTTAGAAGTTTCCATGCAATATTTTGAGGGCATGCTGCTGTGAAATACAGCTTAATTTTGGTCCTTTGGGACAGAAATGTGACTTCTAAGGGCTTTTTCCATCAAAATTTTTAAATAGTGGCTGAAAGTCTATTTAAAATTTTTCGGGGGCATGTTGCTGTGAGATACAGCTATAATTTGGCCCTTTTGGGAACAGAAATTTTGCTTCTAAGTGGATTTCTCCATCAAAATTTTTTAAATAGCGGCGGGAAAAGGGTCATTTTTTAAAATTTTTTTGGAGTCTGTTGTGTAATACAGCATAATTATGGTCCTTTTTTGGAAAAAAATATGGTTCAAAGGGGGCATTTCTCCACACAATTTTTTAATAGTGGCTGAGAATTCTATTATAATTTTTTGGGGGTCTGTTGCTGTGAGTACAGCTATAATCAGGCCCTTTGGAACAAAAATGTGGCTTTAAGTGGCATTTTTCCCTAAATTTTTAACAGTGGCTGAAAGTCATTTTTAATATTTTTTGGGGGTCATGTTGCTTGAGATACAGCAATTTTTCATGGTCCATTGGGAAACAAAAATTGTGGTTTTTGAGGGCATTTCTCCCTCACAATTTTTAACAGTGGTGGAAGTCATTTTTATATTTTTTGGGTCATGCTGCTTTAAAATGCAGCAATACTACAGGCCCCCTATTATAAATTTTTTTTTTTCTAACAGAAAATTTGTTCTTCACAATTGTCAAAAGTGGCTCAAGGGTCATTTTTTGAATTTTTGGGTGCATTTGCTGTGACATGCAGCTTACTACGGTCCATTATAAAAAAATTTTTTTCTAACAAATTTGTCTTCACATTTTCAAAGGTCATGGGTCTGTTTTAATTTTTGGGGCATTTTGCTGTGAAATGCAGCTAGACAAAGGCCCTATTGAAAAAAAAAATTTTTTTTTCTAACAAAATTTGTTCTTCAAAATTTGTCAAGGGGCTCAAGGGGTGAGGTGCTGCAGAAACAGGAATGGGTAGGACACTTTTTTAAGGGACACATATTGCAAAATGACTTGTTTTTGTCAAGATTTTTAAAACATAGCTACAATCCCTTTTGAGGAACCCCTTTTAATACAATTAAAAAAGGAAACAAAGACATGGTGGGTTCCTCCTATTTTAAAAAAATGTGTTTTTAGAATTAAACTATAAAAAACTTGCTGTCAAAATACGGGAAAAAAAAATTTCCCTCTAAATTGTAAAGGGAGGTACGGGGAAGACTTGCCCCAGATGTAGGTTATTCAGAGGACAGGATATGGAGCACGGACGAGAAAAAGGGGAACAGAGACAATTTCCTCCAGCACGTTGGTAAAATGAAAAAAAGAATGCCAAAAAAAAGGGCACCTGGGGGAACAGGGCTTAAACCCCCAGTATTTCCAAGTGAACCCAATTGGTCGCACTTACGGAGGGGCAAGGGCTAACAGGTTTGACTGTGTATGGGGAAAGGTGGAGGTCTTACCTCACCTTCCGCTTCATACCTCTTCGCAGGGACTTTTTTCGTTGGGGGGTCATAAGGGCTTTTTTACCGGGGTTAATGATGACGGGACCCAGCCGGGGCTCCACCGCACCCATGTAACTCCCCCCCTGGCGCGCCCTGCGTGTTAAAAATTTGACAGACGCAAAACCGGGGCCCCTTTCACCGACCCCTGTAAGTCTGGCCCTGGCAGCGGGACCTCCGGGTTTTAAACCGATGGTGACGGCACCCACTGGCTCTCCCTTTAGGGCAATCAGGAGAGTTCAAATTTCTCTAAAAAATCAGATTTTGAAAAGGGATTTTTTGTGAGGTTAAGTAGTATCAAAAAGGGTCCGGGAGGACAAAAATTGCAAAATTTTGAGGCTTAAAATTTTCTGGTTCTGGGTCACTATGGGTCGATCATTTGACTCCGGGGGTGTCTGTCCTAATCACTGAAAAAGGGTTTTTGGGAGGAAAAATAAAACTATTGAATTGATTGCTGAATCACTTCAGAAGCCGGGAGGCAATTCTTCTCAACTAAGAAGTGTTTGGGGATGATTAGGCCCATTTTTTTTATTAGGGTATGGGGTGTGTGGGAATCAACACATTACATGTGAAAAAAATACCTTTAAAAAAACTGCAGGGGGGGTGTTGTTGTATGTTATCATAATTGAAAAAAAAGCAAAAAATATTAATGTTAAAAATATAAAAAAAAACTTCCCTAAATAAATTCTTAAACAAATGTCAGTTACCAAAAAATATACTAAATGAATCACTGTAAAAATACATATGCCCCTTTGTGATTGTGGGTCAAACAGGTTTTAAAGGGGGGGCATTCTGCGGTACAGGACAGATATAGTCAAGCCCCGTGAAACTAAAAAGGTGTTGAAAGACTCCTTTTCCGGCACCCTTTTTTTTAAAACGGGGGGATGCGGTTTGGGGCTCTGTGGGCTCAGGCAGGGATAGCTTGTCCAGTGAAACTAAAATGGTGGGTTAAAGACTCCTTTTTCGGCACTTTTTATCTGGGGTCAGAAGGTTTGATGGGCATACTGAGTCCAGGACAGGCATAATCAATGTCCAGTTCAACTAAAAGGTGGTTAGAGACTCTATTTCCCGGGAAATTTTTTTTTCTGTGGGGGAGAAAAGGTTTTGGGGGTCAGTGTGGCCCAGGGGCAGGCATATCAATGTCCAGTGAAACTAAAAAGGTGGGGTTTAAAGATCCTTTTTCCGGGACTTTTTTTTTGTGGGGGTTATGCGGTTTGGGGCTCATGCTGTGGCCCAGGGCAGGTATAGTCAAAGTCCCGTGAAACTAAAATGGTGGTTGAAAGACTCCCTTTTTCCCGGGACTTTTTAAAACTGGGGTCATGAGGTTTGGGGGGCTGCTGTGGCCTAGGAAGGGATAGTCAATGTCCAGTGAAACTAAAATGGTGGTTTAAAGAATCCTTTTTCCGGCACTTTTTAAATTGGGGGTCTGCAGGTTTGCGGCTCATGCTGCGTTCCGGAAGGGATATTCAATTCGAGTTTAATAAAATGATATTTCAAATATAAGCCTTCGGCATTTTTTAATTTGTGGGTGATCAGGGTTTTAAAGGGGATGCTGTGGTAAAGACAGGGATAGTGAATGGTCTGTGATTTTTTTCTGTGGGTTTTATAACCCAAGTGTGTTGCCTAAAGTAGCACGTATCCCTTTTACGTTGTGGATGTTAATTCCCCGCTTCTCCCCTGTTTGGATGTAAAATAAGGTGTTGTGCCCCCCCATAACTTTAAGGTCACGGCGATAAATCATTATCGAAAAAAACGGAAATGTTTGATAACTGCCGATATCGCTATCGACCCATGACATAGCAACGAAAATGTCTCATACTAAAAAATAAAACGTTATGTAAATATATTTTTTAAAAAAAAAAAACAAAAAAAATAAAAAGTCTAGTTTTTTTATATAAAAAGTAAATAAAGGTTCAGGGGCTAAATTTCGTTTGCATTTGTCACAAGTATAAAATTTTACATGTTTTTGCATAAGTACTTTGCACTTTTCAACATATCACATTTTATTTGTGATTACTTTATGTTGGACAGAAGGGGCATCGTTTCGTTTTTGGTGGTTGCACTGCTCGTGAAGGCGTGGGTATGTCGCAGTGCTAGCGGGAAACCCTTGGTTCACTTTCTTCAGAAAGCTGTTTTGGGTCCTGTGGACAATGGTGCAGCTCCATCTTCGGGTGTTACTTTCTTTTTTCAATATATGGGTAAAACCCGTGATTTTCCAACTCCCCCCCCAAAAAAATACTTTTTTATATAGTTTTTTTTGTTCCAATTTGGGGTTTTTTCATAGAAAAAGCACTTACAGCTCTAAGTCTTTCCCCCTTCCCTTTTCCTCCGTGTCAGGTAATCTCCCTACAGTTTTTATAGTATTTGGGGCCCGAGGTTTTGTGGGGCAGGTCCCTTTATCCCTCTCCTATGTGTGCAGGAAGTGCTGGCAAGTCCCCTTTCCTCTGTTCCTCTTTTTCTAATATATGTAAAAATGAGTTTTCGAGCTGTTCTGTGTCTCTCTCTCTACTTTTTCTCAATTTTTATTGAAAGTGAATATTGTATAGAATAGATTGTACTTTCTACTGAAAGTAAAACACCCCCTTTTTGCAGCCCCCAAAGTAAAACAAACACATTTTTTTCAGACAGAATTTTTAGGTTTCTTTTTTGGGCACATTAGATAAAAGAACCGATAATACAAGGAAAACCAGCTAAGACAAATAATTCACATTTACCCATGTAAAAGGTTTACAATGATTGAACCATTTCTATAAAACACACATAACATACTGGAAAGGATCCATTACGTTCATAAATTTGAAAATGTATGTATGTGTAACTCTGCATGGACCAAAAGGACCTAGATAAAGACCAAAATGAGAGTATAACTTCTTTATTTTTTTTCAAAAAATGACTGGAGATTAGCATAGACGGCTATCGGTCATTTTTGACCGACCAGTACAAGTGTAAAAAATTGCGTGGAGCAAAAAGTAAACAAAAAATAAGTAAATAAAAACTGCTATTAGTAAGAACCCCTCAAATGAGGAAAAGTCAATGAACCACAAGTTTCAGAACCGCATAATGAATATTTAAAAAAATATAAAATTTCAAATTCGGTCATTTTTGACCGAACAAAACAGCAGGGTTAAATACATCAAAGGTCAATATAGAGATCTCTCCCAAGATTTATTTATACCTAGGGCTGTATCTAGAACAAGGGGGCATCCTCTACGTCTTGAGGATCGAAAGTTTCTACATAAACATAGAAAGGGATTCTTTACTGTTAGAGCAGTGAGACTGTGAAACTCTCTGCCAGAGGAACTTGTCATGGTGAATTAAATGACCGAGTTCAAAAAGGGTTTGGATGCATTTCTGGAGTGTAATAATATAACAAGTTATGGGGCGACGTGTATGATCGGGCTTTTCGCCCGATTTCTGGCGTATACTGCGCCTCCCAGCCCGAATCCCGCTGTCGGATGCAGGGATGCGGTGTTAGGCACAGCGTTCGCCACTTTCAGCTGCGCCTCGCATGAAGGGGCGGGCAGTGGGTGCGGTGTGGGCGTGGGGTAGGCGTTCCGGGGCGGGACGCAGCACGCTCATAAACTCCGAGGCATGTACGATGGCGAGTCAGCAAAGCGAGGCGCAATGCAGCACTCAGCAGCTCCGACAGGCAGACCTGGTTTGTTTTGGTCTAAATGCTCCGGCGGAGGCGAAGTGAAGCGAGAACGGAGCATGCGAGGAAACATAGAAGATCGCTACACAAATCTCGGCGCTCCGCTCCGTGCAGCATGGAGTATGATTCCGAAAAAATCGCCTTTATAAAGGCGGAAAACATTATCAGAAAAAGAGCTCAATCCTTCAGAAATAAAAAATAAATAAAAAAAAAACACTTTCCAAAAATCTATAATGCCGCAATATCCAGAATTAGGATATTGGAAATTGCCGGGAAATACAGTAATTCAAATTCTGAAACCTATTCTCATTGGTCGGCATAAACCGGCCAATCAGAATAGGAGCGACAGTGAACCCATTATAGCCTATGGAGAAGTTTTGACCAATCAGAATCAAAGGCGGGACAGTTCAAAATACAGTAAAAAGGCAGAAAAGAGCTGATTGGCTGAGCTAGCGGGGGCTTGGCTATCTCGGCCAATCAGAATAGGAGCGACAAAGTCCCATTATATCCTATGGAGAAGTTTTGACCAATCAAAATCAAAGGCGGGATAGTTCAAAATACAGTAAAAATGCAGAAAAACGCTGATTGGCTCAGCTAGCGGGGGCTTGGCTAGCTCGGCCAATCAGAATAGGAGCGACAAAGTCCCATTATATCCTATGGAGAAGTATTGACCAATCAGAATAGGAGCGACAGTGGCCCATTCTAACCTATGGAGAAATATTGACCAATCATATTCAAAGGCGGGACTGTTCAAAATACAGTAAAAAGACAGAAAAGAGCTGATTGGCTGAGCTAGCGGGGCTGGGCTATCCCAGCCAATCAGAGCGCGAGCTACTTCTCCCATTGTAGTCTATGGAGAGATCGGCGCAATGCAATCTCGGCTCTCAGCACCGTGCGGCATGGAGTATTAATAAAAAAATCATTTTTATTAGTTGTACAATATTCTCAGAAAAAGAGCTGAAACCTTCTATAAACCTAAATCAATTAAATCCCGAACAACGCATTTTTCGCCGAGACCGGTGCTACATTGGGAATTGCAATAGAGAGAATTGCCGGGAAATACAGTAATTCAAATTGTGTAAGCTATTCTCATTGGTCGACATAATCCAGCCAATCAGAATAGGAGCCACAAAGTCCCATTATATCCTATGGAGAAGTTTGGACCAATCAGAATAGGAGCGACAGTGGCCCATTCTAGCCTATGAAGCAGTATTAACCAATCAGAATAGGAGCGACAAAGACCCATTATATCCTATGGAGAAGTTTGGACCAATCAAAATCAAAGGCGGGACAGTTCAATATACAGTAAAAAGACAGAAAAGAGCTGATTGGCTGAGCTAGCGGGGCTTGGCTATCCCAGCCAATCAGAGCGCGAGCTACTTCTCCCATTGTAGCCTATGGAGAGATCGGCGCAATGCAATCTCAGCGCTCAACGCCGTGCGGCATGGAGTATGAATAAAAAAATAATTTTTATTAAGTGTAAAACATTATCAGGTAAAGCGCTGAAACCTTCAATAAAAATAAATCAGTTAAAACCCCGAACAACGCGTTTGTCGCCGAGACCGGCGCTACATAGGGAATTGCAATAGAGAGAATTGCCGGGAAATACAGTAATTCAAATTGTTTAAGCTCTTCTGATTGGTCGGCATAAACCAGCCAATCAGAATAGGAGCGACAGTGGCCCATTATATCCTATGGAGGAGTATTGACCAATCAGAATAGGAGCGACAGTGGCCCATTCTAACCTATGGAGAAATATTGACCAATCATATTCAAATGCGGGACAGTTCAAAATACAGTAAAAAGGCAGAAACGAGCTGATTGGTTGAAGCGGCGGGGGCTCGTCCAGCTTAGCCAATCAGAGCGCGAGCTACTTTCTCATAGAGTTCTATGGGGAAAAGAAATTCCGAGCGAGCTCTGTGATTGGCTAAGTTAAAAGAGCCGCGGTTATTTGGACCAATGGGAGAGCGAGCGACGCTCCTATGGGTTTTCTAATGCAATCTGAAATAAAACTGTACATGGCCGAAATCAAATGATAATACTACAGAAGTTGTCCCGATGTGTATATAAAATGAATAATAATATGGGGGTAACGAAAAAAAAATATTAATTCAATGAAATCATGTTTATTTCCTTATTTTCATTAGCCAAGGATCAATAGTATGGGTGCAACGAAAATAAGGAAATAAACATGATTTTATTGAATTAATATTTTAATAAAGGCTATTTTTGATTCATACTCCTCACTGACATGTGGAATGATTTCTCACTGTTTTCCAGCCTGTCTCGCATCAGAACAGATTTTCGCCGCAGTCCCGCACAGCGCCTAAGTCCCCGCACTGCACCTCACACACTGGTGAGGCGCGGCGGACTTTTCCACGCATGTATGAGGGCGCAACCTCCGCCGGAGAATCGTTGGCCCGGAGGAGCACGACGCCTCGGTCCACGCACAGCGCCCCACCCACTGGCGACGCGCGTCGCACGTTTACCCGCTCGTATTAGTGCACTAGCTCGGGTGGCGAATCTCAGGCGCAGCGCCGCACTGCGCCAAAGTCCCGCACTGCGCCTAACACAGTGGCGAGGCGCGGCGGACTTTTCATGGAATGTATGAGCGCGCCCCGGCCCCGAAATAAATCAGGCGCAGATTTCGCCGGAAAACTAGCGGAAAAGCGCGCCCCGACCCGGCGAGCTTCATACATGTCGCCCATAGTGTCTAGGATTCTGGAGAAGGGTTGTTGATCCCGGGATTTTTCTGATTGCCAGATTGGAGTCGGGAAGGAATTTTTTCCCTAAAATGAGGACAATTGGCTTCTATCTCATTGGGGGTTTTTTTGCCTTCCTCTGAACAGGCTGAACTGGATGGACGTCTTTTCTTTTTTCGGCCTTACAAACTATGTAACTATGTAATATGTAATCTGATTTATACTGTGTTATATGGTTTTATGATATTCATGTTGTGTCATATACTGTCACTTTAAGACAATGTACCACAAGAAATTGTAAAACAATAGCTATCTTTGTGACTTCTATTTTTTGTAAAAAAAAAAAATTAAGAATTTGGACAGATTTTTAAAATACACATGATTTTTTTGGAACAAGGGAGGTTTAAGACTTCGATTGGGATTTCTTATCTCTGTACTATTAATATTGGAACATTTGGGGCGACATACATGAAATTTGGCATTAACAGGCCAAATTTCATGCGCATATTAATGGCATAGAATGCGCCTGATTTATGAACCCGCTATAAAGCGGGTCATAAATCAGGTGCATTCTAGCGCTCGGACGACAGTTCTGAATCAGGCATACCACTTTGAAAGTATTATACCTGTTCCAACTGTAATGCGTCCAGAAATGACGTAGCAAAGCTACAAACATGTAGCTTCGCTAAAGGTTCTAGTGCGCCCCGTCTACCTCACGGCCCCCGAGATCGAGCAAAATTAAAAAGCGCTGCAGGCGCTATGTAATGCACCCGGGAGTGACATGCAAGAGATTTAAAAATGTATGAATGGGGCTGTGCCTGATATCGGGCTGAAAAGACGACAGATATCTGGCGCAGCCCCGTTCATACATGTCGCCCCTGATACTAACATACTTAAAGAAGTGGAGGTTGGATGTAAAAGAGATTTTGTGAGGATACATCCTTGAGCAATCAAGTATTTTTAGTTATTGCTTTAATTTACTCTTTCTAAAACATGTTTAAGGTCTAAAATAGCAATTACTTATAGTTAAAAGTGACCTTAATGAGGTCCTGTTTGGTCCCGAGACTAATATATTTATGAACACTTTTGAGACATATTTTTTGTCATCTGAAGTTTTTCATGGCAATAATATTAAGTGGTAATGCTATGTTGACAACTTGTTTATATTCTGACTGGAACTTTGACTGAGATATTAGATTTTGTCACTTATTTGAATAGCTGTCGGATTTGATAGTGATTAGAGATGGTGATTAGAGAATTTTCCGACAAAAATAGTTTCGACCCGAATTTATTCGCGGCGAATCACTTTAAAAAACAGCTATTTCCTGGCTGCAGAGAGCCTGTAGAGTGTTGTAGAACGTTGTGCCATGCACAAATATGCATAGGGAGCATGGTTTGGTCTTCATACAATGCTGTGTTTTAGTATGACACGTACATGACAGCCGCCGCTCTTAGAATCGCTTCACTCTTCAATTCCCTGGGCACTTACAGGGGCCAAACTGACCAAATAAGTGAAGCGGGAACGCAACCTGACAAGGTAATGTCAGCGCCAGCTTGAAAGAACCGAGCTGAGGGCCAAGATCCTACTATAACGTCAAAGAGCGCACTCCTTTTACATCGACATCAGATGATTCCACAGATTATGACAGAACCTGTTCTGTTAAACACTGATACCCCCCGAAAGAGTGGAGAGGGTGTCGGCAGTAATTTTGCATTGACGTCACAGATCATGTTGCCCTTCTTTTCATCCGTCAGTGTCCGCTTTCAATCGGTCAATAATCCATCAGTATTGCTAAAGCCAAAAACAAGCAGGAGTTGATCCAAAAGAGAGATGACCAGTAAATGGGATATTTGCATGTCTTCTGTGTTCTGTATCCACTCCTGCTATTGGCTACCTAATCATCAGACAATCCTGATCCTTTTGATTCCTTCTGACAGATAAAAAGAAGGGGAAAACCAAACATAGTGGCAAGGTCATAGAGTAGTGGAGGGTGGAAACAGCATTAGGAAACCACATGGTGTTCCAGTGAGACAGCGGTCAGTTGGTAGCAGCATGAGTAGGCCACAGACTGGCGCAATGACAAATTCTGGAGGAGGCAGCAACATGAAGAGCCCACAGAGTGGCACAATGACATAGTGGGGAGGTGAAGGCATCAGCAGCAGCAGAAGCATGAGTTCAGAGAGTTGCACAATGACAAATTCTGGAGGTGGCAGCAACATCAGGAGCCCACAGAGTGGCACAATGACACAGTGTGGAGGTGGCAGCCACATCAGGAGCCCACAGAGTGGCAGAATGCGCAGTGTGACGGTGACGGCAGCAGCAGCATGAGGTCAGATAGTGGCACAATGACAAATTCTGGAGGTGGCAGCAACATGAGTATCTCACAGAGAGGCATAATGATAGAGTGTGGAGGTGGCAGCAGCAGCAGCATGAGGTCAGAGAGTGGCACAATGACAGAGTGTGGAGATGGCAGCAGCAGCAGCATGAGGTCAGAGAGTGGCACAATGACAGAGTGTGGAGGTGGGTGGCAATTCCAGTCCCTGGTAAAGATGGTGGGAGGCAGATGGAGCAACTGGCAGCAGACGTGTGACATCAGGTGGGTGGCAGCATCACAATAGTGGCTGAGGCAGGTAGTTAGAATCCAGAATCATTTCTCAAAGTTTTGGGGAGGCGACATGGCTGATCTAATCTGATGCATAAGGCATTGGTGTTTAGAAATCTTGGCCGATCCACGCCTGATTCATCTTGACAAAGCTCAGTCTCTCCACATTTCGGGTGGACAAGCGGGATGTCCTTGGGGTAACGATGACCCCTGCCGCACTGAACACCCGCTCTGATGCCATACTACTGGCCAGGCAGGACAGCTTCTCCAGTGCAAACAATTTGTGGCAACACATTAAGTTTGGCTGTCCAGTAGTCCAGCGGATCTTCTACCTGGGGTGGCCGAGTGCTTTCCCTTACTTCACCCGGCTCCCAAGTGCGATCGGCTACATCGTCATCGATTTGTGTTTGCCCGTCACTGCTATTCTCCTCAACGGTCTCAGTATGCAGAGCCTGACTGCTTGCAACATAACCTCCCGTACCACTCTCCAAATCACTACTTTCCCGCCTACTGCAAGAAGCAGTTTATGTCTGCCCCACCTCTTCACTGCCAAATAGCTGCTGGCTGTCCTTAAAAAGTTTGTCCTCGCTGTATAGTGGCGCTGAGCCCAGACCACATAGTAGATCTCTGGCTGAGGGAACCAAACGGGACAGAGGTGGGTTGAGGACAGGTGAGGGCCGCTGACCCGCTCCCGGGCCATGCCAACTGAGGGTTGTGTCTGACGTTCCCACCGACTCTTGGCTGGGGTTGTCAGATGTCATCTGGGAGGAAGTGAATGACCTAGTCAACCAATCAAGAACCCTTGGGTTGATGGTCAATATACGGCCGCTAGATGACACCGGCAGTTCCGGCCTCATCGAGTCACCTCTGCTGCGACGTCCTCTTACTGTGCTGCGACCTGTGCCTGCTCCAGGAACGTTTGTGCCACTGCCACTCGCATGTGAAGGGCATGCCACCTCTCTGTATTTTTGTCCAAATTACCGCACAATCAAGAAGTTATATTAAGCCTTGTGTATGAAATATCGTACAGAAAAAACAGATGTAAATTAGGCATATGGAGGACAAAAAAGTAAAGACACCCTGTATTTTTGTCCAAAGGAGTTTGTTTTACAATAAGTTCAATATAGTGCAGTAGCAGCAGCAGCTCGATGCTTATGACAGAACATACAGTGAGATGTGTGAGAATTTAAGATGGCTTCCGTATTTATAGGGCTGTGACGTCACAGAAGCCCGCCGGTTGCTCATTGGCTTCATGTCTGCAAATGTCATTGAGGGTGTTCCTTTCTTACTCCCAGAGTTCTCTGCCCCATGTAACGCCAGGTGCTCGCGGCCATTTTACCAATAAAAAAGACGCTTCTTTCCCGCGAATAACCATAAACTTCGGCTTCGTGCAAAACCGAAGTTTTCCGGAAATTCTAAATGAATTCCACTTCGTTAGAATCGATTCGTCCATCTAATAGTGATATTAACTTTTTAGATATTTTTTGAGGATCCCAATGTGGATCAAAAATCGAAATCCATAGCTTTGTTTAGGAAGTAATGGACTCCTTAGTAAGTATCATCAATAGATAAAACCCATAGGTCATAAAGAAGCTGAGGTGGGGCAGCAATGAGCGTAGAAAAGCTAGTGTGCATGGGAGCATATCATCTGAGCACACTAGTCATTAGCACGCTAGTTTTTTTATGCTCATTAATGCTACACCTCAGCTTCTTTATGTCCTATAAGTTTGAGCTGTTGTTGATACTCACTGAAGAGTCAATTACTTCCTGGATGAAACACGTTTGGACTTTAAGTCTGATAACCTTGTTAGAGTTAATTTCAGGCCATACTAGGTACAGTCTGCGGGTTGCCGTTTTTGGAGGAGGGTCTCCACTAAGTGTAGGATTAGGGTAAGATCAATGGCACAGTACTGCATCTATTTTCTTGCTCTATTTTACCTTTCAGGAGATCATATTAGAGAACTTTTGGATCTCCATCCTAATCTACCTGACTCCAATCCCAATCTTAAAAGGCTGTAAGTGGCAAAGGGATTTATATTTTATATTATTCAGGCAGTCTGCAGGTTAAAAATGGTATAGGGACTGCAGGTTTGTTCTTAAATTGAAATTTTATACGTAATTTTTAAGTCAGAACAGATACATTTATTAAATGTAACTCTAGCAAAAAAAAATTGGATAGTGCAGGGCAGGGTTGTAACGGGTTGTTTGATTCTCTGGACCACCGCAAGCGATGATAGTTAAGCCACGCCAGAGAGCGGAGTCTAAGTAGCCCCTGGTATTCAACAGAGCCCGCCGCAAAGCGGATGGACTTGCTGCGGCGCGAGGCTACCAGGTCGCTACCCCTGACATGACTTGCTTGCGATGGCGGCCGGGGTAATGAGTGGTGCAGTATCGTATCTGGAGACGTAGTCGGGGACAGGCAGGAGATCAGGACGGGCGGCAGAGGTTCGTGGTCAGAGACGGGCAGACGGTCAGGGCAGGCGGCAAACAGGCAAGGTCAGGAAACGTAGCGGAACGGACTGGTACACGGGTAATCAATACGGAACTCCAACACTCTCAAAATACACTAAACGCACACCAACAATCTGGCAGAGAGTGCAGGAGGCGTATACCTTATATAGGACCAGCGGCTGGCAATTGACAAATTACCGGCGCGCTGGCCCTTTAAATCCAGACTAGTCACGCGCGCGCCCTAAGCAGCGGGTATGCGCGCAGCGGCTGGGACAGACAGGAGCAGAGAGCACAGGAGCGTGGGAGGGTAAGTGTACTGGCGCCGGGATCTGGGCAGCAAGGGGACGGTCGGGGCTGACGCGGCACCAACGCCAGCCCCCAAGCGAGCTGGGGGGCAGCCGCAGGAGGCAGCGGCCCCTGCACCGGACCCCATGCGGGAAGGGGGGCAGCCGCAAGAGGGGAGGCCTGGGGCCAGCCCCCATGACAAGAGTTGACACCTCTTTTACATTTGTTTTGCTGACTGTGCCCCTGTTTAGAAGATTTCACCTCAATTTTTGTCTCTTCTGCTGTGGAATGTTGGCACTTGTAGTTCTACAGTTACTAGTGTGGAACATGCAATTTCAAGTGCCATCATGCCACACCAGCACATGTTAAAGATATGTATTGAATCAGAACCCATACAATTTGAATATGTATATGGGTGCTGATACACTACAGTATTGTATTTTACATTGGAGGTGGCTAGGGAGAGGTGAGGGTGACCGAGAGCAATAAGAACAGACTCAGGGCTACAGTGCAAGACAAGGGTGACTTAAGGAAGAGCTGTTGCACCGACCTGAAGACAGAGGTTCCCAGCACCAAGCGGGTGGGCGGAAGGAAGGTAAAAAAGAGCTGCTGTGCTGTGCCAGCCGGAAGACACAGTGGACACAGGAATGATTGCGACGTTCTGATGTTATTATGGGACATGATGAAGTTTGTGACATTAGCATTCTCGGGGCAGTTCCTAGGCTAAATGGCACTCAGGGCAGGGTGAATAAACCCCACCCCCTAAAATGTAGCATTTATTTAGAAAAAATAAAGTTGGATCCAAAATGGCTGACTTCAAAATGGCTGCCATGGTCAACACC
This sequence comes from Phyllomedusa bahiana, assembly GCA_025379985.1. Classification (NCBI taxonomy): domain Eukaryota; kingdom Metazoa; phylum Chordata; class Amphibia; order Anura; family Hylidae; genus Phyllomedusa; species Phyllomedusa bahiana. The sequence goes on from JAODAL010005494.1 coordinate 70,003, forward strand.
CATCTTGAAATGTTTTCCCCACGCCCATATACTAATGTGCCACAAACAGGAAGTTGATATCACAAACCATTCCCATTTTATTTAGGTGTATCCATATAAGAGGCCCACCCTGTACAGAAAGCTTTAACACAATGTACGTATAAAACGACTAAATAATAGTCATACAGTTACCAAATAGCACTCTTACATAAAACCAGCGTCAGAAGGCTAATATTACTAATGTCCTACTAAGACCACATATCACCAGCACATAGTGACCGAATAATACCACCACACCATGACCAGATATCACCACCACATAGTGACTGATTAATACCACCACATATCACAACACCATGACCACATATCACCACCACATAGGGACTGAGTAATACAACACACCATTACTAAATATAAAACATTATACTACAACCAAAATTTAACCAGCATACAGTGACCCATACAGTGTGTATACCATTGTAAACGGCTCGCAGACTTTAAAGTGATTACAGTTGTGTTGAGCGATTATTTTTGGGACAAAGTTGAAATCGGCACAGTTTTTAATGTTGATCGAAATTTTTAGATCAGTGATAATTTAGGTTTAAAAATCTGTGCATCAATATTAAGATCACGCCATTTTCGGGCTTCCTGTCATTTTGGCGGCCAGCAAATCACTTACAGAATAGAGCAGGGGGATGCGTGTGCGACGTCATGACGGGGATGTGTATGGTTGCGATTGGCTGGAAAAATCACATGACCTCGTTTTTACATAGAACCAGCGTTTCCTGTTCAGCCTCAGTGTCTCTCAGCGTCTCAGAGCAGAAGGACTGCGCTCTGTTTGTGTCCAAACAGCTCAGCGAAATTATTCTATTTTCTTCACAGAGAAACCTCTAACTATTAGCTGTATCCTTACAATTTAGTTAGATTAGAGATTGGAAGATTTATGTAGTTAGGTAGAGAATTTTAAAGGAGCATCTACCGCTGTAAAGTCACAGGGGGGAGATGGGGAGGCCCCCGCGGGCGAACACAGACAAGCTCTATAAAGAATACTGGATAAAGTTCCCCAAGATTAGTGAGACATTACACTGCAATAGCTTTATTAATTAACAGTTTTTCAATTGAAATATTTCCTGGATATTGGGCAGCCTGAACTTTTAGGATACACATCTTTTCTAGAAAACTGCAGTCTCTTTGTTAGGTGCAAAACTCCACTTTTATTATCAAATACATTTTCAGAAAGGTGTTTTTCATGATCATGCCCACATACCCCCCAGCTTCGAGTTCTGGTCGCGGCCACGGCGTTGCGACGGAAACCGGGGTTTTTTGACATAACGTTTTTGTAGTCTTGGTTACCAATGTGAACTGAGTCTTTCCTTCCTGTGTTTTTAAATGAATTACTGGCCAACGCCCGTGGCCAGGAATCCTCCAGCACCCTTTTAGTTAATCTGTGTTTCCCTTGATTGACAGCTTTGTTTTCCCTATCCGGCATTCTGTTCTTTCCACCAAATCACCTCTGCTCTGTGTTCACCAGTTCCCTATTTAAGGATTCCCTTACCTGTCCCCTTGGCCGTTATATTGGGTCTTTCCTAATACTTTCTGCTTGCCTGTCTATTGTTGGATTTTCTGGTTACCTGACTCTGTTTGGGCCCTTCTGACTATTCTTCTCCTCCTGATTTTGTACTGCGCGCCCGCTTGCTGCCAACCTTGCATCCTGACATTCCCTTATTGTGTTTTTGTATTTTGTTTGTCTGTTCTTGTGTTCCACGTATTCAGTGTAGTCTTCAGTCTTCTGGTTGGGCCGACCTTTTAAAGGAGTCGGGTACCCCCAAAAGGCGGGGACAGGGGTTGGGACCAGCGTCAGGGCCTCACTCTGTCTGTTCTTCTCGGTGTCCCTGACTGGTCCCTTACATTATAACAGGCCCATATTCCCGTCAACCCCCCCGGCGGTTCAACATGAGCACCGACTTGTCGGTCACTGACCGTCTGGGACGAGTTGACGACCCAATTTCAGGGCATGGCGGGCTTATTGAATCTAATTTCACAGCGTCTGGACGCCATAACGACCCCGGTACCTGGACCTGCCATCCCATCTGTGTCCCCCCCTGCCCCTGTGGATCCTAGCACCCTCAGAAATCAAAAGATGCTGCTACCCCGGATCGCTTCGATGGTAATCCTGACAGATTCCGGACATTCCGGGAATCCTGTCATCTTTTTTTTCGCTTCAACTATTTTTCCCACTGAGGCGGAAAGAGTAGCAATTGTTTGTGTCTTCCTTCAGGGCCCACCCCAGGTTTGGGGCATTAGCGATACCCCCTGAAGCCCCTGAGTGGAGATCAGTAGACAGATTATTTTTAGCTATAGGCCATGTTTTTTGGATAATCCCAACCGTGCAACAGGGGCAGAATCTCAGCTGTTATCTATTCAGCAAGGCCCCGTCGCTCGGGGGGGGGGGGGGGGGGGGGGGAAGGAACTACTGTTCATAGTTTTTCCCCCGCCAATGGTTGTACTTTGACCGGGTGGCCTGACCAACCTCTAAAAAACCCTCTTCAGGGCAAGGGCTGTTCTAAATGCTGTTAAAAGATTCTATGGTCAGCCACCCAACCCCTGAGACCCTAAATGACTTCATGACTTTAGCCGTAACTATTGACAGAAGACTAAGGGAGAGACGCAGGGAAAAGCAAGGGGGTTTGGCTCTTCAGCTCAAGTCAGGCATTCTTGTAAAACCTCCTTCTACCTTCTTGGAGAGTTCTTTTTTCCATCTCCCTCTCAGTCTTCTGAAGAAGAAACCCATGGTGTTGGGTTGCATATCTGCTGCCACCAGGAGGAGACACCGGTTGGAGAACGCATTGTGCCTTTATTGTGGGAAACCGGACCATTTTCTGAGAAACTGCCCGACTAGGCCCAAGTCCCCCCGGGGAGAAACACCAAAGGCCTGAGCAATCTCCAGGAAGCTAAACTCGGATGTACAGGTACCTTCTAATGTTAATAACAATTTTTGTATTGCCCGTAACCTTGGTTTTAGTTCCAAGAGGTTTGCTTGTCGAGCTATGATTGACTCAGGGGCTGCAGCTAGTTTATCAGCGGGGGCGTTGCTCAAGCTTTGGGGTTGGAAACTAGTTCCATTGCGTTCTCCCTTTTCAGTTTCTAGTATCAAATTCTACCTCCCTAAACTGGAGGAAGTATAAATATCGTACTGCAGAAATCACTTTAGATGTTTGGAGTTCGCATACCGAAAAGTTTTCCCTTTTTTGTCATGGAGAAACTAAACTGCGGATATTATTCTTGGGTTTACCCTGGCTCCGCCTCCATAATCCTGGTTCGACTGGAGGACCACCGAGTTGATCAAATGGGGGAACTCGTGTGGTTCTCATTTCTAAGGCAGTGCACTCATTGGTATGTGCTGTAATTGGATACTCATGACATTTCTGAAGGTAATTCCGTTTTTTAATGGCGACTTTGATGGAGACGTGGTGGATAAACTGTCTTTGCACCAGCCGGATGTTTGCACTATAGCCCCTCTCTCCCGAGGGCAGAGCTCAACTATTCTGCCCCGGAGCGAGAATCTATGTACCAGATATTAGGAACCTGAAAATATAGTTTTCTCCGGGAGTATTGCCCGCCACCGGGGGAGATTCAGATCTTATGTCCTCGACTACAGACACACCAAGTTCTGCTCCTTCCGAGCGGGCTCCACTTTTGCTGTGATGATGGTTTCCACCTCACTTATTCCGCCGTTACAGGTTGTGAAACTAAAATTGAATCCGCCATTAAACGACTGGGCACAGTCTGGGCTAGAGTCATAAGACTCTAAAAAATGCCCAACTAAAACAAATCGATAAAAAACATCGACTCAGACCAAAAAGGCTCCGTATTCGATTTCCCAGTAGTAAAATATACTCCAAACTGGTAAAGGGGGAAACCCTTCACAAAGCCCACCCTGGTTTAAACCTGGAGGGTCTGTGGGGGGTTAGGTTGGGCCCCTCCTAGAGGGGGGGGGGGTACTGTCATGATCATGCCCGACAGTCCCCCAGCTCGAGTTCTAGTCGCCGGCACGGCCGGTTGCGACGGAAACCGTGGTTTTTGACAATAACGCTTTTTATTCTTGGTTACCAGTGTGAACTGAGTCTTTCTTCCTGTGTGTTTATTGATTACTGGCCAACGCCCGTGGCCAGGATTCCTCCAGCACCCTTTTAGTTAATCTGTGTTCCTCTTGATTGGGCAGCTTTGTTTCCCCAACCGGCTTTCTGTTCTTTCCACCTTCACCTCTGCTCTGTGTTCACCATTCCCTATTTAAGGATTCCCTTACCTTTCCACTGTGCCTGTTATCTTGGTTCTGTCCTATAATTTCTTCTTGCCTGTCTATGTTTTGATTTTCTGGTTACCTGACTCTGCTTGGCTTCTGACTATTCTTCTCCTCCTGATTTTGTACTGCGCGGCCCGCTTGCTGCCAACCTTGCTTCCTGACATTCCTTATTGTTTTTTTGTATTTGTTTGGGCTGTGTCTTGTGTTCCACGTATTCAGTGTAGTCTTCAGTCTTCGGTTGGGGCCGACCTTTTAAAGGAGTCGGGTACCCCCAAAAGGCGGGACAGGGAATTGGGACCAGCGTCAGGGCCTCACTCTGTCTGTGTCTTCTCGTGTGTCCCTGACTGGTCCCTTACAGGTGTTCATTTTCAATTTTGCCCATTCCACCTTTGTTGATATATCCACCTTGCACTTAAATTTGAATCCAGCAATTTTATAGTCACCACAGGTGAATTGAAAGGTGCCAAAAATATCTTGTATTATACAATACATAACAGATAACGTGTTTTTTTTTACTTTGGCGCACTACGCTTTGTTCATTGTAGGCACTTGCACTTAAATCTGAATCCAGCAATTTTATAGTCACCAAAGGGGAATTGAAAGGGTGCCAAAAATATCTTGTATTATACGAATACATAACAATAAGTGTTTTTTGACTTTGGCGCACAACACTCTGTTTCATTGAGGCAGCTTGCACTTAAATCTGAATCCAGCAATTTTAAAAGTCACCACAGTGAATTGAAAGGTGCCAAAAATATCTTGTATTATACGAATACATAACAGATACGTGTTTTTTGACTTTGGCGCACTACAGCTTTTTTCATTGAGGCAGCTTGCACTTAAATTTAAATACAGCAATTTTATAGTCACCACAGGTGAATTGAAAGTTGCCAAAAATACCTTGTTTTTACCGAATACATTCAGATACGGTTTTTACACTTTGGCGCAGGCCAGCTTTGTTGATAGATCTACTTTGCAGTTAAATTTGAATACAGCAATTTTGTAGTCACCACAGGTGAATTGATAGGTGCCAAAAATACCGTTTATTATCCGTATACATTTCAACAGTGTTTTTTGCAAGATCTTTAACATACTAGCAATCCCTGTATTGAGAAACCCATTTAATACAATTAAAAAAAGAGAAACAAAGACATGGTGGGATTCCATCCTATTTTAAAATGTGTTTTCTAGAATTAAACTACTAAAAACTTGCATGTACAAAATAGCTGGTAAAAAAATTCCCCTGAATTGTACAAGGGAGGTACAGGAAAAACTTGACCAATGTAGGATTCAGAGGACATGAGTATTTGGGGCACGGACAGATGAACAAAGTACAGAGACAATTTCCTCCCGCAAAGTTGAGTAAAATAAGAAAAAGAATGCCAAGAAAAAGGGCACCTGGTGGAAAAAGGAGCGTTAACCACCAGTATTTCCAAATGAAGCTCAATTGGTCCCCCACTCATACGGAGGGGCACAGCTACCCCGGACAGGGGCAGTTTTATGCCAGTGAAACTAAAATGGTGTTTGAAAGACTCCTATTCCGGCACTTTTTAATCTGTGGGGCAGACAGGTTTAATGGTCATTCTGCGGTACAGGACAGATATAGTTAATGTCCAGTTTCAACTAAAATGGTGGTTCAAAGACTCCTTTTCCCGGCACTTTTTAATTTGGGGGTCAGACAGGTTTAATGGTCATACTGCCCGGCCAGGACAGGGATAGTCAATTTTCCAGTGAAACTAAATGGTGGTTGAAAGACTCCTTTTTCCGGGACTTTTAAATCTGGGGGTCATGAGGGTTTGGGGCTCATGCTGCGTTCCAGGACAGGGATATTCAATGTCCAGTTCAAGTAAGATGATGGTTCAAATCATACTGCCTTCTGGCACTTTTTAATTGTGGGTGATGCAGGTTTAAGGGTCATGCTGTGGGGACAAGACAGGGATAGTGAATGGGGTTTTGTGATTTTTTTTTCTGTGCTTTTATAACCTTAGTGTGTTGCCTAAGATGTAGCACGTATCCATTTGACTGTTGTGGATGTTAATCCAGCTTTTCCAGCCCTGTTTGGGTGTAAGAATGAAGGTGTTGTTCCCCTCCCATAGACTTTAATGGTCATCGTTCATAATCGACCACTCACTATCGACTATCTTGTCGATGATGGTCGACTATCGACCATCGGCCGATGTCGATGGTCAACGTAATCGCTCAACACTAATTACAGTAAAGTTACTTCCAGTGACTTACAGGAGACATCTCTGATGTGTTGTTCTCTTCTCTTTCTCTTCTCCATCTGTCCTGACCACAACTCTTCACTGTGGAATTTACAAAAGAAACATCTTAGAATCCTAACTTTTTCAGTACTTATCTAACAATTCCTATCTCTATACAAACTCCCTATCTATAGCAACCCAAATGGTAATAATGACTTCTTTGTGCCTCTACCCTGTAAGTAGGTAGGAATATAGACTCCCCCACCCCATTCAGTAGGTATAGAGGCCCACCAGTAGGCATGTATATAATCCCCTAGTAGGTAGGGATATAAGCCCCAAGTAGGTAGGGATATAAGCCCCCTGTAGGTAGATATATATGCCCTCTGTAGGTACAGACACAGTATATGACCCCTTTAGGTGGTTATATGACCCCTGCAGGTAGATATTTGCCCCCTGTAGGTAGGTATTTGCCCCTTGTTGGTAGTTATATGCCTCCTGTTGGAAGGTATATGCCCCTTGTAGGTAGGTGTATGCCCCCTGTAGCTAGGTGCTTGCCCCCTGTAGGTTATCATATGGCCCCTGTAGGTTATCATATGCCCCCTGTAGCTAGGTGTTTGCCCCCTGTAGTTTATTATATGGCCCCTGTAGGTTATTATATGCCCCCTGTAGGTAGGTGTTTGCCATTTGCAGGTTATTATATGGCCCCTGTAGGTAATTATTTGCCCCCTGTAGGTCATACATGCCAACTCTCCCGCTTTTGGCGGGGGGAGTCCCGCTAATTGAGGTCCCCTCCCCCCGCCCTCCTGGCAGAGTTGGCATTCCTCCCGCTGCGGTGCCAGAGTAGCGCATCAGCGCTACTCTGGCGCTGCCGGGCCGCTGCTACAGGTGGGTGAAGTAGCCGCAGCAGACGCTCACCCGCCCGGTGCGTGTCACTGTGCAGGGAGGAGGCAGGAGGGATCGCTCCCTCCTCCCTCTGTATGTACAGCGCCGGTCGGTGTGCAGGGAGGAGGCAGGAGGGATAGCTCCCTCCTCCCCCTGTGTGTACGGCGCCGGTGTGCGCTGTACATACACCTCAGTGTCGCAGGGGGGAGTGACGCGCGGCTGCTCTCACTCCCCCAGCGAAGCTGAGGAGATCATCAGGAGCTGGCCGTGCTGCAGGAGCTTGGTGAGGTGAGTGACTTTTATTATTTTATTTGTATTAGCTATAGGGGGGCACTACCTGGCTAACAAAGGGGGCCACTACCTGGCTAATGAAGGGGGCAACTACCTGGCTAATGAAGGGGGCAACTACCTGACTACAAAGGAGGCAACTACCTGGCTACTAAAGGGGGCAGCTACCTGGCTACAATAAGGGGGCAACTACCTGGCTAATGATGAAGGGGGCAACTACCTGGCTAATGATGAAGGGGGCAACTACCTGGCTAATGAAGGGGGCAACTACCTGGCTAATGAAGGGGGCAACTACCTGGCTAATGAAGGGGGCAACTACCTGGCTACAATAAGGGGGCAACTACCTGGCTACAATAAGGGGGCAACTACCTGGCTACTAAAGGGGGCAGCTACCTGGCTACTAAAGGGGGCAGCTACCTGGCTAATGAAGGGGGGCAACTACCTGGCTACAAGGGGGCATCTACCTGCCTGTAAGGGGCACTACCTGCTTGGGGGGGCAATACCTGGCTATAAGGGCATCTACCTGGCTTTCTTCCAAAGCCATTATGCAGTTAGGCTAAGCGCGCCACCCTCTTCGATCTCCTGCTTTTTCATTTTCAAAAGTTGGCAACTATGCTGTAGGTAGGTATATGGAACTTGAAGATTATTATATGCCACCTGTAAGTAATTATTTGCCCGCTATAGGTAGGTTTATGCCCTCTGTAGGTAATTATTTGCCCCCTGTAAGTTATCATATGCCCCCTGTAGGTATAGGCAGGTGTGAAGTTGAAATGAAAATAAAAAAGGTATTCACCTCTCCATTTTGCGTCTCCATGCAGCCAGGTATGGGAGCTAGCGTACAATGTAAGCATCGTGACATCATCTTATGCTGGCACACTGCTCCTGGGGATCTCCTGGGACAGAATCCGAGACCCAGTGTCAAAAGGGGTATGAGAAAAGCCTTATATAATTCCCCCTGTGACGCTGATGTGTATATACAGCGCTCATTGAGCGCTGTATATACAGTGGAGAAGGCAAGGACGGTAATGAACCATCCTACCTTCTCCTTGTACAAGCAGCTGCACAGTTAGGAAAGGCCCTGAGCATGCTGAGCCATGTCCCCTAAAGTCTCTGTTTGTAACTAGGAGATACTGTAGATGTCTATACTGCTTGTATACCATCTTTTCCTCCAAAAAATTATACAAATATAAATGTCAACTAGTCCCGCAAAAAACAAGCCACTACACAGCTCTGTAAACAAAAAAATAAAAGTTATGGCTATGACAATGCAAGAACATGCATTTCTTTTTGAATAACAGAGTTTTTAGTGTGTAAGAGAAACATACAGATTGGGGATCACTGTAATCGTACTGACCTGCTGAGTAAAACTAGCAATGCATTTATACCACAATGGTGACCACTGTTAAAAGTAAAAATAAAAAGAACACTACCAGGATTGCTGTATTTTGTTCATCCCACCTCCCAATAACCTTGGAAAAAAGCTATCAAAGCGTCATATGAATCCGATAATAGCACCAATGAAAATGGCTAATCATCACGCAAAAACAAGCCATTAATCGGCTCTATATACAAAAAATAAAAAAGTTATATCTGTCAGACTATGATGACATAAAAACGCAATTTTTTTACAAACACTTTGCTATTGTGCAAAAGTAATTAAACATAAAACACTATGTAAAATTAATAACAACATGGAGGAAGAAATATGGATCACACATCCCCACACTATACGTTGATCTACTGCTTCTCAGCAAAATTTTAAAAATGAACAGGAGGTTCTTAGTATACTTTTTGATCAAAAGGTATAAGCCCACTTCACGGCGACCTCTTTTAAGTGGGTCCCTACACAAATGGGGATAGCACTGCATGACGGCCACCACCGCAGCAAAAGCCACACAAATGAGGGGCACAGCCCAGTGGCCCAACAGCAGAACTGCTGCCAGACCTAGCCCCCTGGCTCTGTGCTGCACCACCCCATGCAAAAAGAAAAAAAGAGACATAGAGCACAGCGCTCCTTTTTTATTACTTTCAATTTTTTTGAAAGGTAATATAATATTAAGCAGATTAAGCTCATCTTTTTATGTTGTGCTGTTTTTCTGGAGGCACAACTCTCCGTGTGGTAGACTGAGGCCCTTGTAATAAATGAAACTAGATTTAGGACCGCTGCCTTCCGTGGACCTCCAACTGGCCAGGTCTCAAAAATTGCGTGGAGAAGATAATCAGTAGCTAAAAATAGGAGTATAGTCACTACCCTTGATCCAAGAAAAAATCCCACGCTTGAAATAGGTGCAGATCCTTCTTCAACTGGAAGATTATATTTATTGAAATTAAAACCTGAGACAACGCGTTTCATATCATTGATTGATACTTCTTCAGGTCTGGAGAATGCGTGAATGACTGGGACATTTAAAGGAAATAGTTCTTACAATTGACAGCTTTGAGTACCAATAGCTGCATTTTGTATGTCTAATTTACACAATACATAAAAATAAAACTTATATATTTAAAAGACTGTAAAAGATTGTAAAACAGGTGCTTCTGTATACATTCTAAAATCTCATAATTAAACTTAATACTAATTAGTTAAAATAATTGAAAGACATGTAGAAAAAATGTTCCCTTTTGACCATTAGATGTCTCTATATTCCTGATCGTATATTATTACTAGATTATATTGTCATTATTATTTTTACTTGGATATATTATTCCAGTTAGGGTGGCCCCTGTTACGGTCTGGAGGTGGATCCACTGGACCACCGCAGGCGATGGCGTAAGCCCACACCAGGGAGTGGAGTCTAAGTGGGACCCGGTTTTCACCAGAGCCCGCCGCAAAGCGGGATGGTCTTGCTGCGGCGGGTGTCCACCAGGTCACTACCACTGGCGGGGCTTGCCTGCAGTGGCGGCCAGGGGTGCAGGGTACAGGAACGGCAGGCAGTCTCGTGGTCGTGGACAGGCAGGAGGTCAGGACAGGCGGCTCTGGTTCGTAGACGGTAGACGTAAGCAAGGAGTCGGTACACGGGAAGGCAAGACAGGAACGCTCTGGGACACTTTCACCATGGAATATACACCAAGGATCCGGCAAGGGCCGGCAGGAAGAGGCCGGACTTAAATAGGAGCAGTGCCCGGCAATAACCAATTACCGGTGCACTGCCCCTTTAAATCTCAGAGAGCCGGGCCGGGCACGCCCTAGGGGTGGAGCTACACGCCGGGAGCTGAGAGCCGACAGAGCAGGAGCGTGGCTGGGTAAGTGGACGCTGGCAGGGGCTGCGACACAGGCGGACCCCGAACCCGACGTGCGGGACGGGGCTCCGCTGGGAGCGGGGGCACGGACGCGCCTGCGGCCCGGGACAGTGGTCGCAGGGGCGTCCGTTACAGCCCCACTTATATCTTAGATCTTGTTTTGAATTTAGGTGTCACAAAGTTTTTCAACGTATCAAATTTATTACGTTTACGGCTTAAAGGGGTTGTCTCGCTACAAAGAATAGCTTTCAAAATGTAGGGAACACAAAATAAAGACATTTTCCAAATATATTGCTTTGTTCATCTGTTTTTGTTAAGGAGATACAAGTGAATTCATCACCTCCCTGGCTATTTCTGTTCCCTCAGTGACTGACCTGTAAACATCTCTCCCCCTGTTGTTTGTTCTATGTGATAGCAGTGAGTGATGTCATCACACAGGTCACAGCAGCTCTGTGCTGGCCAGCAGTAAAAAGCTTGATTTATCTGAAGTAAACAGCACTATTTATGGCTTATGTTTTAGGGATCAGATAAAAACTCCTGCTAGTAGTTTCAGAGAAGCTTCAGAGTTAATCTGAACTAATTAGCAACTGAAAACACAGAGTTGAATACACCATGGAGCTGTATGCTAATTACAGTCAGTCTGAACCAGGTAGTGACAGAGTATTTCATTCATGCATCCTATGAAACTCTGTAGGGAGACATCCCCTTTAAGTTCGCTAGACTGTATCATAAAACTACAAAAATGGAACCAAGGGACTACAACTACGGAAGCCTACGTAGGACAAAAAGGTTGAGGAACTAATAATATGGAGTATAGCGTTGACCTGAAATACAACTCTGGAAGCTTTGTCGGGACCAACGGTATAAACAGTCGTCCTTGTTACCACGGAGGTAGTGTCTAACATAAGCTACAGGAGCTAGTTTGAAAGTGAATATAACCGGTATATTAAACTATAAACCGTGATCTTAACTAAATACTATGACATATATTAGATACTTTATTTGACTATCTATATGATAATTAATTTATTTAATTAGTTCTGTGGCCTCATTAAGGCCGAATGGAGTGAGAGACTGGATCTGGAGTATATAGTACATCTCCTTACGACACAGAACCTCAAATTGATTTTGAGTCTCTTCTGAAATATAGCCAATAGGAATGATTTGTAGAAGAGATGGATCAGAACTACAGTATGTTTGAGCAAAAAATGTCTAAAAGCTCTATGCAATAAAAAACTTCTTTTAATATTATATCGATGATTGGTGATTCTATCTCTTAGTTTTTAAGTGGTGCGTCCAATGTATTGATATTGGCAAGGACACTAAAAGATAGATTATGTAATAATTTTTACATGTCAATCTGAATTTTAAAGTAAAAATGTGTCCTTTTTTTGTGGATTTGAAGGTTGTTTTCTGCTTTTTGATTGAGGGATGAGTCAAACATCTCATCTTGTTGCATTGATTGATTGACCCTCATTCTTTTCCATTTATTTCTTTGATGGTTTTTATCTTGTTTTGATGTTGTCGTACTCTTCTTAAAGCTCGAATTTCTTTAAAAGTGACCGCTCATCTGAAGATTACCAGTGGATTTGGTGGAATATTTTTTTTTCTAAACGGTTAGCTATTAAATTCACTTGTTCTTCAAATGTTGAATTTTTGGTATAATTTTTGTGAGTTCTACGGATTTAACCAAATGGAATACTATTTTTCCACTGTTTGTAATCTGTTTTGTTGTCAAGATAGCTATTTGCATCTACCTTTTTGAAAAAGGTGGATGTTATATAGCCACCCTGACCTTTCGTTATTCATAAATCTAAAAATTCAACTAATTATTATTGTTTAATTATGAGACTTTAGAATGTATACTGAAGCCTATTTCAAACATGGGATTTTTTCTTCATTGATAGCCGCATCAAGGAGGAGTGAGTATACTTTTATTTTTATCTACTATATAAAATTTATATCATTGTAATTCTAGTGACCTGCATATTAAAGTTATCCTGTCATTAATACTGCATGGCGAACACTGTAAAAATGAAGTCCAAAAAACAATGGCAGAAATGCTTTCAACCCCTCTCCTCTATTTTCATGAATCAGTGCTAAAAAAAACTTTGGAACACCTGTGTGCCCCCAAATGCTAAATATACCCTAGATGAGTTCCATGAGGGGTGTTGAATCCAAGATGGGGTGATTTCTGGAAGGTATCACCCGTTATAGTACTTTTGATAACTGCCCCTGCAGGGCTGGGCTCAAAACAATTGTTGCACTTTTTCTAACAGGAATGGCAACTGTTATACCATTTATGTACTTTGTTGTACATTTTTATGTGTTTTTATGGTTGGAATTTGCTGTGTCCTTTTGTATCATGTAGTAAAAAGTATTTGGGTGTGCAGCTATGTTTTGTATGTGTCTTTTTCTGGTTCTAGTTATCGTTAGTAGTTTACATACAGCTAGCACCCCTTTGATATTGGTGCCCTCTTGTTTCTATATACGGTTGAAACCAGAAGTTTACATACACTATATAAAAAGACACATAGCATGTTTTTCTCACTATCTGACATGAAATCTGAATAAACCATACCCATTTTAGGGCAATTATTATTACCAAAATTATTTATATTTACCAAATGCCAGAAAAATGAGAGAGAGAGAGCGAGAGAGAGAATTTTTAAGGCATTTATGTTACTTTCTGCAAAGTCAAAAGTTGAAATACATTTCATTAGTATTTGGTAGCATTGCCCTTAAACTGTATGACTTGAGTTAAATGTTTTGGATATCCTTCCACAAGCTTCTCACAATAGCTGGTATGAATTTTGGTCCATTTCTCTTGACAGAACTGGTGTAACTGAGTCATGTTTGTAGGTCACCTGGCTCGCACCTGCCTTTCCTACCCATACATTTTCAATAGGACTGAGATCAGGGCTTTGTGATGGCCACTCCAAAACATTGACTTGGTTATCCTTAAGCCACTTTGTAACCAGTTTGGCAGTATGCTTCGGGTCGTTGTCCATTTGGGAGGCCCATTTCCGCCCAAGCTTCAACTTCCTGGCTGATGTCTTGAGATGTTGCTTGAGTATTGCCACAGAATATTCTTTTCTCATGATGCCATCTATTTTGTGAAGTGCACCAGTTCCTCCTGCAGTAAAACAACCCCCCAAAATGATGCTGCCATCCCCGTGTTTCACAGTTGGGATGGTATTCTTAGGCTTCCAAGCTTCTCCCTTTTTCCTTCAAATGTAACAATGGTCATTATGGCCAAACAGTTCAATTTTAGTTTCATTAGAGCACAGGACATGTCTCCAAAAATGTAGGTCTTTGTTACTGTGTGTATTTGTAAACATAATCTGGCTTTTATATGTTTCTTTCGGAGTAATGGCTCCTTCCTGGCAGAGTGGCCTTTCAGCCCATGTTGATACAGTACTCCACTTTGGATAATGACACAATTTTACCAGCTTCCTCCAGTATCTTCACAAGGTCTTTTGTTTTTGTTCTTAGGTTGATATTCTCATGTCGGACCAAAGCAAGTTCATCTATGAGACACAGAAACCATCTCATTCCTGAGCAGTATGATGGCTGGACAGTAACGTCTTGTTTGTACTTGCATATAATTGTTTGTGCAGATGAACGAGTCATCTTCAGGTATCTGGAAATTGCACCCAAGGATATCTTGGCTGATTTCTTTAGACTTTCCCATGATGTTACACACAGAAGCAGTGTGTTTCTGGTGTGATTTAAAATATGTCCACAGGTGTATCTCTGACTCAGATGTTTCCAAAAAAAGAAGCTTAAAAAGACATGACATCATAATATGGGCTGTCCCAAATAGTTTATAATTAAATAATGATGTGCACTAGGCGGTATCTGGGTGCTTTGTGGAAGGGTAATTCCAACCCATAAATCATAAATAAAAAATAAATCCACAGCACTCAAGGTATATGCTTATTAAATTGGAGTAATTTATGTGTATTTACAAAGTATTTACACAATATCTGACAAGTTACAATAAAGTTGTTTCCATACAAAAATTCACAAAGCAATGTGTGTAACGTATTTCAAATATCGATATGGCTCAAGGAGATCGTGATCATATTTTTTGTGGAACGTTTCGACTGAACCTTCAGTCTTTGTCAGCCTGATCACTAAAAGAGAATGACAATGTAAGCCACATGCAGTATATACAGAATAATATGCAAAATAATATATCCACTGAAGTGGAAACAAATGAAAGAAAAATAAGAGACCGGAAAATAAACAAAAAGAAGCAAGGAAGAACAGATTAACCAAAGAAAAAGACATAGAGAGAAACAAAGAAAAAAGAGAGAAGATATAGGTAAAATGGAAGAAAATAAGGAAATAAAATTGGAAGGTAAAACAACTCACCCATATAGTTATGAAAGCACTGGAAGGATATGGTAGGGAATACTATAAAGACAGTGGATGTAATCTGAGGGGAATAATAAGAAGAGTCAGATGTGGTAGAGATACTGCAGTTGGAAATATAGGGAGAGGGAATGGTGTCTTACCACGTACGGACCGCTGGATAGGGCAAGACTATGGGAAAAAAAGGGGAAGAAATGAGATTGTGTCATGGAAACTGATTAAGTAATGGAAGAATGGTCTTGGTAAACGGGGGGAAAGAAGGAGAGCTTACCAGGTAGATGCGGGATGCATAAGAGGAATGGCGCGGGATGCGGCCGAGGCAGGGAGTGTAGCGGTCCACGAGAGCTCGAGCGCGGGCTCCCGTTTAATAAGGACGCCGGCGCATGCCCAGTGGACATGAGGAATCTCGCGCAGGCGCGGTGTGAATATGAAGAAAGCGATCGCAGCGCCCAGTCAGGCAAGTCGGCGTACAGCAAGCGGCACTGGTGTAGGGTATGGAGAAAAGGCGCAGTAAAGCCATGAGCCAGTGTTAAGAGCGTCAGCATCAAAGAGAGGAAAGTAGAGAAAGGCCGTCCCAAAGGGGGAAAGGACAACAGATAAAGATGTTGACAATAGGTACATTCAAAGGAGAGCAGTAGTAAGACATTAATAATTCCCTGGTGTCATATATATTGAGTGTATAACATCGGTGATAAAATCAAATAAACAAATCATGCAATACAGTAATTACATAAACAAGGTGAGTGTTATGCTAGAAAATGACGATATGAGGAACATTAGCAGAATGAATGAGAATGCAATGTTTTGAAATGAGAGGTGGTAAATCTCACCATCATAGTTAATATAAGCGGCATTCTTAGCGGTTCTGAAAGGAAACGTATAAGACATAAGACTATGTAGCATATGATATGAAATGACAATAAAGAATAGACAACAAATTAATGCTGTTTATGAAGTAATAGCAATTATAACTAGACAATGTGGAATGGCCCCAGAATAAAAAAGAAAGTAGGTCAAAAAATGTAGTCACATTCCCTATTGAGGCCACCTGGGTGTAGTGATCCCAGGCGGTGTATCCAATATGCCTCACGTTTTTTCAGTATAGAGGTATGGTTACCGCCACGTCGGGGTCTGGGTACATGTTCAAGAACTTGGTATCGTAATTGACTTATTTGGTGTCCTTTTTCAATAAAGTGGGCTGGGAGGGGAAGCCAGATCTTTTTGCACCGTATTGTCGACTTATGAGAGGATAATCGGTCTTTAACACGTTGGGTTGTTTCCCCAACGTAGATGAGTCCGCAAGGGCATTTGAGCAAATAGACTACATGCGAAGAGTCACAGGTAAAAAAACCTTTCAGTTTTATGGGAGTGCCAGTCGATGGGTGATAGACTGTGTCGCCCTTGATAACATTTGAGCAATTGTTACAGTGTAGGCACGGAAATGTACCCACTTTGGGAGTAAAAATGTGTGACTGGGAGAGGCGGTTTTGAGAGGGACCTATATCAGCTCGTACTAGTTGGTCCCTGATATTTCTTGGGCGTTTGTAGCATATCCTTGCTGTGGTTTGGAACTCTGGAATATTGGGATAACCATTGCGTAGGATATGCCAATGTTTTCTTATGCTCTGGTGTAGTTTGGGCATCAGGGGATGGTAGGTGTTAACAAAATACATCTTTGGCAAATGGGGGCCATAGGGTCTAGTAGTATGAGGTTTGTGTTTAGTCTGGGAGATGAGGTGTGTAGGGTAGCCCCTATCAATAAATCTATGCGCCATCTGATCAAGTCTCACATCGCGATCGCGTGGGTTAGACACAATTCTTTGGACCCTAGTGAACTGGGAGAAAGGTAGTGACTGTTTGACGTGTGATGGATGACAGCTGCTATAGTGTAAAAGTGAATTCCTGTCGGTGGGTTTGTTATATAAGTCTGTCGTGAGGGCGCCTTCTGGAGATTTTAGGACCCTTGTGTCCAGAAAATTGATGTTTATGGGGTCTTGATGGAGAGTGAAGGATAGTCCTGGTACCCGGGAATTTAATTGAATGAGAAATTCGGATATTGAGGCCTGATCCCCCCGCCATATGCAGAAAACATCATCAATGTATCTGTGCCATGAGATAGCATGTTGGGAAAATAATGAATGGGTGTAGACATATGACTCTTCAAAGGATGCCATAAACGTATTCGCATAGGGAGGGGCTACGTTGGACCCCATGGCGGTACCCTGCAATTGGAGAAAAAAGTCATCGCCAAACAGGAAGTAATTATCCTTCAGCACGATAGTCAAGAGGGCTATGCAAAAATCTATCTCTTGGATAGATAAATGGGATGTACGGAGAAGGTCATATGTGGCTTTAATGCCATCGTCGTGTCGTATGGATGTGTACAAACTATTGACGTCCAATGTGATGAGTGTGGAGTCCGGTGGAATAGGGCTTAAAGAATGAAGGATGTTCAAAAAATGGGGGGTATCTCTCAAATAGGATCTGGTTTTGGCCACAAGTGGTGTTAGAATTCTTTCAAGAAATTGAGCTAATGGAGAGAAAATGGAGTCTGTGGAGGCGACAATTGGTCGTCCCGGTGGGTTGAGTAGGTCCTTGTGTATCTTAGGAAGTATGTAAAAGACAGGAGTCACAGGGTGTTGTTTTAGGAGGAAGTCAAAGGTCTTTCTGTCGATAATATTATTGTCAAGTGCTGTATCTAGAATACTTCTTATTCTAGCAGTAATGTTAAAGACAGGGTCACGTGGGAGGTGTTCGTATGTGGTAGAGTCATTTAATTGGCGTTTGGCTTCATCCACTTTCTTTATAGTATTCCATACCATATCCTTCCAGTGCTTTCATAACTATATGGGTGAGTTGTTTTACCTTCCAATTTTATTTCCTTATTTACTCCCCAGTTTTGTTCCTTTTTACCTATATCTTCTCTCTTTTTTCTTGGTTTCTCTCTATGTCTTTTTCTTTGGTTAATCTGTTCTTCCTTGCTTCCTTTTGTTTATTTTCCGGTCTCTTATTTTTCTTTCATTTGTTTCCACTTCAGTGGATATATTATTTTGCATATTATTCTGTATATACTGCATGTGGCTTACATTGTCATTCTCTTTTAGTGATCAGGCTGACAAAGACTGAAGGTTCAGTCGAAACGTTCCACAAAAAATATGATCACGATCTCCTTGAGCCATATCGATATTTGAAATACGTTACACACATTGCTTTGTGAATTTTTGTATGGAAACAACTTTATTGTAACTTGTCAGATATTGTGTAAATACTTTGTAAATACACATAAATTACTCCAAATTGTTTATAGGCATAGTAATCCTAGTGCATGTAAACTTTAAACTTTTGACAGAAAGTAATAAAAATGCCTTAAAAATTATATCTCTCTCATTATTCTGGCATTTGGCAAGTATAATTTTAGAAATCCTAATTGACCTAAAACAGGTAAGGTTTATTCTGATTTCATGTCAGATGGATAATGTTGTACCGTGTTAGCCATAGAGAGTAGTAGAAGAATTCTAGAAATCAGTCGATACCTTTTAGAGGCTAACTAAGTATATTTGATGGTAGGATTTTGAGAGTACTAGCTCTCTTCTTCAGACATGATGTTATATAAGAAACTGAAAATTCACAGACATTTTATACACAAAAGACATGGATCTTCAAAGAAACTGAGAATCTTTTACCCCTTAAGGACTCTGGACGTATGAGTACGTCCCAGGGTCCATAAGGGGCTTTGCAGGGGGATCGCTCCGCGACCTCCCCACACAGCCACCGGGTGTTAGCGGCTAATCGCAGCTAACACCCTGCCGTTACAGCGCGTATGGGCAGCGTTGCCCGCCCGCACTGTTTAACCCGTCAGACACCACGGCAAAGATGGCCGCAGCATCTGAATGAATTAAGATGCCCTGCACCGATCTTGAGGGTGATCGGCACTGCCGCAGCATGACTGCGGCGATCCGACCCCCGGACATGGCAGTTGGGAGCCTTGGGAAGGCTCCTGTCACTTCCATGTCCTGGTTTGACCCACTTCCGTCCGCAGATAGGAAGTGGGGAAACCGCCATCTTGGTACAGTCTAATGCATTGCCTATGCAATGCATTAGACTGTATTGACAATCGCGCCACCTAGTGGTCAAGCACTATAGGTGGCCTCAATGTTAAAGTAAAATAAATAAATAAATAAAGTTTTACAGTACAAAAAAAAGTATTAAAAGTTCAAATCCCCATTCTTTCCCCATTTTACAAATAAAAACAATAAAATAATAAAAAAGTTACACATATTTGATATCGCCGCGTCCGAAAAAGTCAGATCTATAAAAATATTACTGAAAAAATTTAACTATAACGTACTCAGAGTTTGGAAACTCAAAATCACTGCAAGTCGACCACAAAACTCCTTATCTAAAATATAACCTTTATTAATATATTAAAAAGCAAAAACTAAAAACCTTTTATGCAGCTAACAGTTGCCACCACCATGTGATATGGGAGTAGTGTAATATATAATATTAAATTATATTATATGACCCTATCAAGACCCTACACTGAACCTAGCTCAGGGCAGGGTAGTCGTCCCGAAAGGGTCGGCCCCACCATGGAGGGCTTGCCCTATTAATCCCCTAACTAAACCTTTTTCACTCCATACATAGGTGAATATACATGGGGAATCACAAAACCAGTCATATAAAAATATGCTCAATGTCACACATCCACTACTCCCAAAAAGATATCATAAATTAAATTAAATTAACAAGGGTCAGATACCCTGCTCACAAAGACAACAAGATGGTCATAAATATACACACATTCTATCTGCTAGTGACCCTATAAACCACAAGTCAGGTATAGGATACCGCATGGGTCACACTAAACTAGATCCAGCCTTAGTTTGAAATTACCTGGACTTTCCAGTTTCCATAATTAGATATAGAATGCAGATAATAGTATATACGACCTTAACTGATGTGGCAGAAGACCCTTATCTTCCCGTATTCCCGACGCGTTACACACTCCAGGGTTCATCAGGGGAGTATTGTTAATCCCAAATAGGGGAGACAGCCATGATGTTGCTGCACGTCTTGATACCAGACTTATAAAAATATTACAGCATTTATACCGTGCGCTGAATACCGTAGAAGAAAAAAATTCCAAAATCCAAAATTGCGTTTTTTTGTCATTTTATGTCACTTAATAAATGGAATAAAAGTGATAAAAAAAGTTGCATGCATTCCAAACTGCTAGCGATAAAAAGTACACTTCAGCCCGCAAAAAATGCACCCTCACTGACGTCCGTAGGTGTTAGTACAAAAAAGTTATTGGTCGCACAAACTGGCACCGCGGCGCAAATTTCAAAAATAGAAAAAGTTTGGAATTTTTTTACGGTACCAAAACATAACGGAAACCCTACATGTTTGGTAATGGCGGATGCGGATCAACCTGTAGAATACAGAGAACACATTGTATTGACAGAAGATTGAACGCCGCAAAAATAAAACTCCCGCAAACATGGCAAAAATACGTTTTTTTTCACAATATGCTCCTTCCAGTTCTGCCATAAAGAGGTTTGCATACTGGGGTGCACATCTGGACCCCATTGAAGTTCCCATTCGCTGTAGGTATAGGTCCCCTCCAAAAGTGAAATAGTTGTGGCTAAGTATGAACTGTACGAGCTATGTGACTGGTTTTGTTGGGAGGTTTTGTTTCTCCAGGTGCACCTGACATGCTGCAACTCCAACCTTGTAGGGAATGTTGGCATATAGGGATTCTACATCCATGGTGGCCAAAATGGTACCCTTGTGGAGTGGACCAAGGGCATTCAGTTTCTTAAGAAGGTCAATGGTGTCCTAGATGTAGCTTGGAGTGTCTCTGACCAGGGGTTTTAGGATATTTTCCACCCAACCCGAGATGTCTTCTGTCAGTGTCCCAATGCCAGAAATGATAGGCCTCCCAGGGTTGCCATCTTTGTGGATCTTGGGGAGCATGTAGAAGCAGCCCGGCTTGGGATCCTCTGGGACGAGCACTTCTACCTGCTTCTGGACCTGGATTGGAAACTTCTTTATCATATCCTTTAGTTGTTTCATATAGGCCGCTGTGGGATCATTTCCAAGTTTGCAGTAGTGGATGGGGTTGGACAGTTGTCTGTTCGCTTCCTGGATATAGTCAGAGGTGTTCATTATGACTATTGCGCCCCCTTTGTCAGCAGGTTTTATTATTATATCTTGATTTTATTTCAATGAAGCAATAGCATTCTGTTCCTGCAGGGTTAGGTTATGTACCTGTTTCTTTTGTTTCTCCAGGATTTCTGATTTTACTTTGTTTCTGAAACAGTCAATATATTTATCCCGTGCTGTATGAGCTCTCTATGAGAGCTATGAATTACCATAATCGCGGCATGCATTTTGCCCGTATTAAAGCGCAAATACGCAGCAAAATTAACATACCCTTATTGAAAATAGTTCTCTAACATTGCTTCCACTATACTCATCATATTTATTATAAATGAGTTTAAAACTAAACTAAAAAGAATCAATTGTAAATTCAATCTTCAAGCTGTGGGAACTTTTTTGGGACCTAAAAGAGAGTGTGGAATATAGTGGTAGATACACACATGATAAATTTTAATCTGTAAGACCTGATCCTCATGCTAATCAACACCCCACCCCTTACCACTTAGGACAGGAAGACTTGATTTTCTTTTGCCTTTAGCTACATTCCATAATCCTTGGATTAATTCCACAAATCATTACTTGCAAGACCATGTAGAGAGGATTTCTGCACAGGTTCTCTCTACTCATTACTAAGTACACACAAAACCTTCAGGCCATAAAGTCAATGTAGTTTCTATTTTTTAACTATCCTGAGTTCAAACTTTTATTAAAAAAAACAGGTAACATATTTTAACTTGAATATGATCTGCCAGTAAAATAACTCAATAATCCTTATAAAATTGGTGATTAATTAGCAATTGATAAGTGATTACCTTTTCCTCATGGTTGACAGATGGATCTTTGGTGTACCCATACGGCAGGAGAATGAGCTGTCCATATGAATGCATTGTCAGGAAGCATAAGATGTCAGATTTAAGACTACTCACTAACTGGGACAAAGCCTGGACCTCTGGTTCTGATGCAGGTTTAGTTCCACAGAATGTAATGTCGCTGCAATTCGTTGAGGCACCAATAGCTGGATGGAAACATATAAATGTATATAAAAGAAGATCTAAAGAATAGTTTAAACAGTACTATGTAGCTAAATTTTTTCTTCCCAGTATACATTAGTGTACAACAAAATATGAGGTACAGAATATAGTAGTAGACTCAAGCTCTGTCTCTGCTAAGGTGTTTATCACTAGTTCCCCACTGATAACATTCATTGTTCACGTGATCCTGCAGTCAGTGATTATTTGAAGCATCATGTGAACTAAGGATGTGAAGGCACTAATGGGGGACCAGCAAGGAACACTGGAGCATCTGCAGAGCTTGAGCAAAGCCAGCTTCAGGTATGAATTAGGGTACTTTCACATGGTGCAATTTTGTGATGTTTTTGGTGTGTTTTTTTTTGCATCATGTTCCTTTCGTTTTCCTAAATTGTTTGGAAAGGTGTTGCAAGTGAGTGTTCAGTTATTGTGTTTATAGTCATAAAAAAACTGTAATAAGCAAGAGTATTAACGCAATAATAGATTACTCACTTGCAACACCTTTCCAAACAATTTAGGAAATCGAAAGGAACTTGCTGTTAATAAAGACAGTTACCCTGCAGTTTACTATTGCAATAGTCAAACCATAAATGCCACAAAACTACACTATGTGAAAACACCCTTAAAGGGGGTTGTCTCACTACAATGATTAGCTTTCAACATGTAGGGACTGGTAATTGAAGAGTTTTTCTAAATGTATTGCTTTACTTTTTTGGCTTTGCTGAGGAGATAAGATAAATTTTATCAGCTGTGATTGTACTCTCTCCTTCTCTCTCTGTTCTTTTTTTATTTTTTAGCAGGGATGACGTCACTACAGGTCAGACTCTCGGCAACTTGAAAATAGCGTGTTATCTCAAACAAGTAATTGATCTCCTTTGCTTACTTTGATCTCTGTAGCTCTCTGCACTTTTAGATAATATCTCCTGCTCTCATTTCAGTGCCATTAGAACAGCTGTGAATGCTGAGCTGATATGCTAATCACTGCTATAGAATCACACACAGCCTAACCAGGAAGAGACAGGATGCATGATCAAAAACTGCATTTGGCTCAGTTAAGCAGAATGATGAGACATCCCCTTTAAAGTGAACCTATTATCACACCTACCTATGTGGGAAAAACACAAATATTTACAGCAAATAAAATTCTAACACTTTTCTGAAATACATATTATTAGTGAATCGGTTGATTTTCCACAGTTTTACAGGGACAATGATTTTATTTGCATTTTGTATGAGAGATGTTACATCTGGTGAGAATGTCACATATGTCATCTGGTGAGGATTATTCTCTGGGAGATACCAACCATATGAGGGGAGGAAATTCTATACAGCTTCTGGTAAAAGGAGCCTTATGCTCAGATTTTGTCAAGATTTGTGTGATTTGCCTGTGTTTCTCATAAATTCTTATAAAAGTAAATGACAAAGTGAATTAATTTACCATTGCATCCCGGTTGGCAGCAAACCACAAATCCTGGTATGTTATGCAGTCCAGCTAAAGGACGAGTGTACAGCTGCTTGTAAAGGGATAATTTGAGTCTCTAGCTACAGCTGTAAAGGCAGCAGCCACACTAAGGACAAAGGTGTGATAGGGTTTACCTCTATTGCTGCTACTTCTCCTCTTCCTGCTTCAAAATTCCTCAGAAATCCTTATTACATAGCTGCTAGTGTATTTATATCCATCATGAAGGTAGCAGCACTGATCTCTCCTGTGTTCACATTCTCCAGATTTAGAGACTTCCCCCTTTACAGTGGATACTCCCATCTCAGAAGCAGGAAGGCTCAGAGTGTTCTTACCACAGACTTTGATGGCATATCGATAAGATATGCCGTTGAAGCCTGATATCTGCGGGTCCCAAATCTGGGACCTGCACCTGTCGCCAGAACAGGCCCCCCAATTTGCCAGCTCAGAATGGAGAGCCAGTCGCACATGTGCACGACTCTTTTTTCTGATCTATGGGAGTTTCAAGCACAGCCGAGCGCAAGTTGCCCAGCTCTCCATTCTGAGCCGTCACTTTCGGGGGCCTGTTCCCAAAATATGTGTGGGTCTTGGAGGTAGGACCCTTACCAGATCTTATCAGACTTTGATGGGATCTTATAAAATGCCATTAAAGTCTATGGCGGGAACACCCCTTTAACGTCGTGATCATGCTCAGCCAACTTGGCCCGACTTCACTCTTAAAAATCTTTTAAAATATCAAGACGGTTGTAACCTTTTGTAAGGTTAAATTCACAAATTCAAGTTTCAGTCGCAAATTTGAATCAGTGTGGTTTTATGAAATGCAAGTGAACAATCGCAGTGTCTTTTTTTATGCAATATAAACTATTATTAAAGAATAATATGAAGGCTCTTGTATATGCCTCGTGTTAGTGTAGTTTTTGTGCATTTTGCGGGTTGTTTCATCTCCATCTCTGGCTTTGCAGAAAAAGATGGAATCTCATTACACTGTACTTGGAATTTAGTGTGTGCTTGGTTACAGAAAAAAGTAGTTGACTATTTGAAGAGTTGTATTTATTACTAAGAACTGGGTAGTAAATTGTGAAACAGGAGGGGGGAGAGTTGGTGGAAGTGCTGCATAGCAGAAAAGGGAGAGAGAAATGCAATGTTTCTCTCCCTACATTCACAGTGGAAAAGCACTCATCAGTGGAGTAGTAGTCAGAAGGGTCAGCACACAGTTCACCCTGCATTAGTCAGCTGTACTACTATTGCTGAGGAGCAGGAAGCACTACCTCAGCTAGTCCTGTCAGTTTAAAAATATTGCGCACTGGCTGTTAATACAGGGGACACGTGGAAGGTCAGGCCACTTTATTTTTACTGGGAAGCAGCAGGCACAAGGTAGGCCCAGGTCCGTGCCAGGAAAGCTCTTTCTTCAGAGAAAAGGAGCTTCAAGAAGCTTTTATTCAGCAGCCACTACGACAACTTGCTTTGCTGCATGCTCGAAAGCATAATGACATCATAATTTCATCATACAAATGCAGACTGCCCAATCTGCTGACATTCGTTTTCTTGTTGCAGAGAAGATATGTGAATATTGTAAATTGAGGTTGTCATAGTTCATACTGGAAACTTTGGTGGACACTATGTAAGGCACTAAATGTGCTCCTAGGCACATTTATGATGGCATATTTTTTAATCTATATTATAATACATCTATATTATGGGGCTATTTAGTATGGGGCAAGTCAGAGGGCACCCTCTGCATTTTGATATATTAAGGGAAGTACTATCTCTGTGGAGCTATATACTTCGGGCAGTTCAGAAGTGTCACAATGTAAATAGCACTTTTTACTGTGGATCTTTTTTTTAGGGGGGGCAATAACTGTGTAGTGTTGTTTATGTCATTTACTGGATTTGCGGCATTTTCAGAACCACTTTATATGCCACTGTTTTAATGGATACTGAGTATATGGTGCTGCTTTTAGGGAACTTTCTGCATGACACTATAATTTTTAGGGACACTATTTGTATTTTACTATTACTTGAGGGTACTACATATAATTATTATTTATGAAGTACAGAATTTGTGGCCACTGAGCATTGGGGGTAGAAGTAAAATGGAGCAGCAGGTGACACTATTTCTGAAGTTCAGTATTTAGACATTGTTCCACAAAGCAGACTCTCTGCTAATATATCTAGCCACCTAATAGGGAGCCTATACACCTATCTACCTGCCTGCTTGGAATCAACCTACCTAAAAGAAGGTCTACCTATCTGCCTACCTAATTTGGGGGTGTAACTGTCTACTATATTGGTGGTTTACCTACCTACCCACAAACAAGGGCTTCATAACCATCTGGGGACACTTTACTGTTTAGGGCACAAGAGGACATTATTACCATTTAGGGTGCTGTGGATGGGGAGTTTGTATAGTGGTGGGACACAGGTAGGTGCTGAAAAATTAAGGAATTTAAAATATTTATGTGCTAAATTCTGAAGAGGTAAGTCATGACTGGAAGAAGTTACCGTGGCAGTATGAAGAAGGAAAGGGAACGAGAACAACTCATCAGAGAAGACATCTCCTATGAGTCACTAGATGTAACTGCACTGTAATCACTTATATGTGTTCTGTATACAACTGGTGTTTACCACTTTATGGATACTGATTGGCTGTAATATTGGTCACAGTGTTACGTGTTTCATTCAGTAACAGAATAGTGGCATCATTCAGTCACTGTGATGGTGATATGAGGTTATGGTCTGGCGGTAATATTTGGTCATTGTACAATGGTATTATCAGTCATATTGGCCTGGGATGCTGGTTTTGTCTATGAACAGTACTATGATAATATTTTCTACGTGCGTAGCAGCATTATTTGGTAACTATATGACCATTATTTACAGGTTTTATACATTGAACATTGCGATAAAGCTATGTTTTATTGGGGGTCATATACCTTTATAGATCTTTATGTACACTACCCACTGCCCTGTTGCCCCATCTATAGATGACATCACAAATGTCTGTATCAGTGGGACACAAGGCTGGGCGATGACATGGTGCAGGCGACAAAGGCAAAGTACCCCAGTCTGACACTGCAGAAAATGTCACCTGTGGGTCACTGAATGTACTTGTTAAACAGTGTTATGTGCCTGTGACTGAATCTGATCATTACTTTATTATTAATCCAGTGTGTAGCCTCATATTAATTTGCTCATGAACTGTGCAGTAATATTGTTTTTTATATATTGCTATATTTATTCAGCAACACCGCAGCAATATTATTCAGTCACTTTACACTTAGTAATTTAGTCTTTGTGGTGATATTCCCTTTACTTTATGGCCATATTATTTATTTAAATGATTGTATTCAAATCTGCACTTTTTTGCTTTGCTCTAAAGAAGCAGAACAAGGAAAATAAAGGCAGTCCTGGATCTACCACATATCAAAAGGAAACAATGACTAATCAACCCTATTAACCATTATGGGGTCTACCAGGTTTCTGCCATGCTTTTCTGGGAAAAATAGTGCAGCAAGCTGAGCTTTTCTTTGCTGGATCTTTAATCTCTGATGGAAGCTCCTAATGGAACCTTTAATGCAGGAGTGAACAGCATTAAGTCACGGTATACTAGTGTTATTTACTGTATGGAGGTATTTAATTATTGTATAGTGATAATATTTAGTAACATTATGGTGCTTTATAATTATCTTTATAACATTATCTGCTTTATAATTACTGAGCTATTATTGGTATTGTCACATAAAGTGAGCAAACCATGACAATAATTGTGCAGTGTAAACTGACTATTAAAGGGGTTTATGCACTGCTAATTTTTGCCCATGCTGAAATCAGACAACGACAGATGCCTTTGCATGCTGGGTGGTACAGTTCCTGAGACAACTGCCTTGACACGCTGCAAATATTTTGCATGGGTCCTTTTGATTAGAATAGGACCTGCACATAATACTTGCTGGCAGCTCTGCAGGGAAATGGCAGATTGGACAACCACTTTAATTGAGTGTATTAAGTCTTAAGGCGACATGTATGTACAGGGCTGCGCCAGTATTCTGGTGTCCTTTCAGCCCAAAAACTGGCACAGCCCTGTTCTCTAGAGGTATGTGCAGACTCACTCCAAAAGTAGGCGCATTTTGCGGAACCTACGGCACTTAGTAATGCGCCTAAGATGTGGGGGCGTTCTGGGGCTATGTCGCACCACAACCATATGATTCTACGTGTTTCTGAGTGGAGGCCGGCAAAACTATGCGCATTATTGCTGGAACAGCCAGACCAAGTTAAAAAAGGTCTACCTAAGGCTGAGTTATCGTAGTGGAACTAAAATGCTCCAAATCTATGACCCGCAGTAGAACAGGTTCATACATTCTGGCACATTCTGCACTGCTTTAAAAGTTATTTAGAACTGGCCTCTTTGCGCCTAAATCATACATGTCGCCCTTAATGCCTAGGCTACATGACTTGCAAATACAGTTCTTACTGTATGTTTCAATGCAATGAAAAAAAAAAAAAACAGTCTGCGATTGTATAGCACCCTAAATTAAAGAGGACCTATCACTTCCTGGGAAACCTGATGAAGCAGTAGAAGACTAAAATATAAAATATTTCTCAAACATACACTACTCACACACAGTTAGGGCTATTTGACTTTTGGCTGAAATGAACTAAATGAGCCGATCTCTTGCACATGTCCAACTGTTCAGTGTTTCAGTACTTTTTACACAACTTGCTGATCTCTAACAAGGACCTCAATGGCAAAATCTCCAACAGGTGTTTGATCCCTGAATCTCCCAATAAATTTAGGCGATCTATTTGAATTGGGATTTAAACAGACCTCCTCATTATGCTGTTCAAATTTTGACATCAAGACCAAGACAACACCTTAAAATTGATCAACAGTACCTCACCATTGCGAGGCTACAAGCAGGATCTTCTCAGACAGAAGTGGCCACTGAGCTTATAGTGTCACAGAGTGTCATCAGCAGGTTGCAAGAGAGATACAGAGAGACTGGAAGAGTCACAGAAAGGCAAAGAAGTGGACACCTTTTGGCTACATCTGATGACTGCTTCATTTTAAACAATGCCAGGCATGTTTAAGGGAGGCACTCAAGTGTCATGTCAGACCATTCATAACCATTTATAACCATTTATCAGCATGGTCTGTGTGCTAGACGACCGGCAAGGGTACCTAACCACTCCACCAGGCACAAATATCATCATCTTGCATGGGCCAGGGATCATCTGTGGTCCTTAGTGTTGCTAAGAAGGCTAAGAGCAGCATTAATAGGTAATCCCTGTCATAGGTTTCTTCTCAGTGTGGTTTGCCTGCTGTGTTTATGAAGTCCGTATTTTTCGGATTATAAGATGCACTGGACCATAAGACACACTTAGGTTTTGAAGCAAAAAGTGTGGAATGAAGTGTAGTTTTTATAGATACTATTTGGGGTAGAGGCGACTTTTTGATCACTTTTTATTCCAATTTGTTGCGGAAAAGAAATGACCAAAAAAACCACAATTTTGGCGTACACAATATTTTTTTCTCCTCCAGTTTTAAGTCTACAGGATACATGATGTTATATTTTAATACATTGAACTTTTGCAAACACGGCAATACCATTTATGTGTAACTTTTTAATTTTATTGTATTTGTAAAATGGCAAAGAGGGTTACTTAAACTTGTAATTCATTGTCTCATTTACAGCAGTACTATTGTATTGCTGTATATAGGATTTTCATTAATTACATATTACACCCTGCCTACCTAATACACAGGCTCGGACTGGCCCACAGGGGACTAGAGGAAGCCCCCGGTGGGACCCTGAGCATGGTAGACCTGGAGTTATTTTTTAACGCATATATATCTTCAGAAGAGGATAAAAAGCATAGACAGAGAGGCAAAAACCAAGAGGCAGCGCATAAGAGGCATGTACAGTCATTTACAGTAGCTGTAGGGTGGGCCCCTAAATAAACTCCACTGGTGAGCCCAGAAACAGCTCCACTGGTGGGCCTTTAGAATCAACTCTACCTGTGGACCTTAGGCACCCCAGTCCAACACTGGTAATATGTGTACATAAATGGCAGCTACTGAAGCCTGTCATAGCAACTGATCCCACCTCTGCAATTATGTTGCCAGGGTGGGAGGTTATCGGAGGGAGGACCAGTGCGCTGTACAGTAGTATCTCAGGTGACAGAAGATGCTGCGGAAAGCCGGTGGCAAGGTTTAACCCCTTAAACCCGCCGGCGGCTTTCCGCAGCATCGCTCCTCTCCAGCCTCCTTCCAGCCTGAGATAGTATATTCGGACTATAAGACGCACCCCTATTTCCCCCCCAAATTTAGTTTTTTTTTTTATAGAGTGGCCAGAGAGCCTGGATGGAAAGGTTGCTCCCAACCACATGAATGGCAGCTGGTTCAGGTCAGAAGGGGTATGGTCCCTTACTTGATGCCAGATGGTGTTTACTGTCACTTCTGTAAGGCTGAGTAAAGTTTGCATGATTTGCTACACTTAGATGCGTGAGACTGTTACCTTGTTTATTTCATATTTGCCTGAAGACAAAAACATGCTATTTTCTTATGCTAACGTAATCTGTTTGCATTAATGGATTGTCAGTATATAATACCTGTTTTTTTTTTTTTTTTTTACAAGAAAGTCTGGTTGCCATTATGTTGAACCCCCACATCTGTTCTCTCCAGCTCTAGCAGATTAACCTCTTATAACATACTTACCAACTCTCCTGGATTGTGCAGAAGGGACCAAAAGGCTGCGGGGGGGTTTTCAAGGAAAGTGGCGCCAGAGTATCATCATACAAAGCTGTTGCAGTGCCACTGACAGCTGGGGGTAGCCTCCACAGCTAGGAATTAAATGAAGCTAAGAAGAGCATACAGGCTTTTTGGGATGTGCGCGCTGCTGGGAGGATGTCCGCATGGTAAGTACTTACCCACTTCCCACTCCTAACTGGCTCAGTGTCTACAGGCTTCTGACTCCTTACTTTCTCCTGCAGAAGAAGACAGGCTGCAGGATATGCCCCCTGCAGTCTGTCTCCTGCTCCCTGCGGCCTGTCTCCTATCACAGGAGGAAGGAAGGAGGCAGGAGACATGCTGCAAGAGTTGTCCCTGTGGTCTTTTTCTTGCCCCCTGCACTCTGTCTCTGGTGGCTGCAGAGGGTAGGAGCAAGCAGTAGGGGGCAGAGGTTTCCCCTTGCTCCCTGTCTCCTTCCCCTTACAGCCTATCTGCTGCCTCCTGCGGCCTGTCTCCTGCATCTGCAGAGGATAGGAGACAGACTACAGGTAGTTAGAAGTTGCCCCTTTGCTCGCTGACTCCTGCCCACTATGGTCTATCTCTAGTGGTCACAGGGAGCTGAATAGACTATCCAGCATCCAGGAAAGCTAGGTGACACTCCGTAATCCAAAGGTGGCACCTAGCGTTCCTATCATGGAAAGCTGGGTGTTACCTCTGGGCAATGGGTGTCACCCAACTTCCCTGCACGCTCCACAGCCTATGTATTTGTATATGTGTAATGTTTCTGTTTATTTACAGGATTCCCTTTTGGACTACTTGAGATTGGGTGGAATATGTCAAATCAAACTTGGATCTATTTATTTTTAAATAAAATGTTTAAAGAGGGCTGGTGTGGGGAAGTGTTTATTTCAATAAAAGTTTTTGTGTTTTACGTCTGTTTTTTTCCATTTAATTCCAGTGTTAGTAGTGGAGGTGTCTGACAGACGCCATTCCACCTCAAGGCTGACACTAACCCTGTTTCACTATTTCAGTACCCAATGCACCAGGGGTACTGGAAAGAGCCAGGTTATCGACAGAAGTGGGACCATCTAATGTGATGGTTTGCTTCTGGGTTGGCTGCAAGCTAGTATTTTTAGGGTGAGAAAGGACCAGTATTTATGGACTGTCCAACTCTGAGGCTGCAGCTGTCAGTTTTACCTTGGCTGCTTATGGAAAATGGATGGACCCACTGATCATTTTTTTCCCCCGAAAATTATTTATTTGTTGAGTATCTAAACATTGGCATCCACTGTATTGATTACAGTCGTTGTCCATTTTTGGATTCTCAATAAAAAAATATTATTTATTTTAAATAAAAGGCGTGGAGTCCAACCTATTTTTCATAACCAGCAAAGGTAAAACCTACAACTGCAGCATAATACTATCAGGATTGAAAGATCGATGGATAATGTTCCCTAGAAATACCAGTTCGCTACAGCCCCAAAACTGGACCATCACATTAGAGAGTCCGTTTCTGATGGTAACCCGGCCCATCCTGGCACCCCTGGTGCATTGGATACTATGGTAATAGTAACACAAGGTTAGTGTCAGCCTTAGAGTGACAAAAACCAAAGCTAGCTGACACCAAGTCCAAGTGATAGCAATAGAGAGGCGTCTGTCAGATGACTCCATTACAAACACTGGAATTAAATGAAAAAAAAAAACAGACACAAAACAAACAAAACATTTTTTTATTTAAGTAAACATTCCTCAAAAGCCCTCTTTCCACAATCTCCAGAGGGTGGTTCCTAGCCCCCCAAGTAAGCTATGCCTGTAAGCTCTGCTCTGTGGCCTCCTCTCCTCCCCCTCCACCACCACTATGTTATGTATCATAGTGCCAACACAAAGTACAACCCCCACCTATCACTCTATAAACTTCCAACCTATCACCCCATAAATTCCCTACCATCCCACCTACCACCCATTAGCCCCCCACACTTCCACCTCTCTCTCAATACACAACTCCCCACCACCTCCACCCAACACCGCATAGCCCAACCCATCCACCTATCACTAGCCTCCACCTATTACCCCATAAACTCCTCAGCACCTCCACCTATCACTCCATAGGCGCCCCACGTCCACCTATCACTCCGCATCACCTCCATCTAACACCCCATAACCTCCCCATCTTCGCCTATCACCACCTCCACTTATCACCCCATAAACTTCTCACCATCTCCACCAATCACCCCATAGCCCCTCACCTTCACTTATCACTCCTTTCCACCTCCACCTAACATCCCATAACCTTTCAACCTTAACCTAACACCTTATAGCCCCCTAACCTCCACTTATCACCCCATCGTCCCCTCATCTCCACCTTTCACCCTATGACCTCCCCACCTCCACCTATCACCTCATAGTCCCCTCACCTCCACCTATCAGCATTTCAACCTATCAATTCATAAACTCCTCACCTCCACCTATCACACCTATCACTCCCTACCACCTCCACCTATCCAGCCATGTGAAGTTTGTACTGATGAGAAGCATAGGTAGAGAAGTGTTGGAAAAATTTGAATTCTACAATGTCTGTGTGGTAAATTCTGCAGGGATGATTGTAGATGGGAGAAGTCATCATGACAGTCTGGACAGGTTGGAGAAGAAAAAGGTAAGAGAACAATTCCAGTAATAGAAGATGTCTCCTATGAGTCCCTGCATGTAACTTTACTGTAATCACATATATGTGTACAGAGCCTGTGTACACTGGTAATTACCACTACATGGTCACTGTATGGTGGTAGTGTTGGTAGAAGTGTAATGTTTTAGGTTAGTTTGGTGGCATCTCCCAGCTCTCCTGAATACTAAATAGGCTATCTAATGTCCCTGAAAGATGGGTGATGCCAAACCCCTCAATTAGCTTTCTTCCAGAGATGTTACAAAGTTGGGTACAGTTGGCATGGCCTTTAATAAGAGGGTGTGGCTTGTTACAAACAGTCCGGAGTTATGCAAACTCTCAGCTCCAAATCTCCCTGGAGGACTGTTTAAAAAATTGGCAAGTATGTTTTATAAGTAGCTGTATTTTCTTCCAGCAGAATAATCTTTTACAAGCAGTTGTGTCCTCCTCCATTAGCTGTCCTGAGAATCCTTAAATATTCTACATGTTTGTTATTTACTTTTATGAGAACTTATGAGAAAAATAGTTAAAATCAATCCTCCTATTGTATCTAGGGATCAGCAACATGACAAAACTGCATAGCAGGCAAATTGATTTGCTTACCTGAATCCTGACCAGATCTGAGTAAATTACTCCTTTTACCATTTAGATGCTGTATAGAATTAACTTCTTCCCTCACAGTTGCTACCTCCGAGAGAAGAAGAATCTTACCAGATTTTGTCCTCCTTCTGATAAAATGAAGGTAAGACCTTTGTCCCTGTAATACCCAGGGAAATCATCTGATTTGCTAGCTATAAGGAAAAGTCGTCTAATTTAATCCAATGTCACTCTGTGTTTTTCTTAAAACCAGTAGGTCCTATTACGGGTGCCACGTGTTATTGGTTAGTTATATCCCTTGGATGTGTTAGGTATATTCAGGACAACCAAGGGCATAGCTATAAGGATAGCAGTGATAGCAGTCACTACTGGCCCCTGCAGCCTGAGGAGGCTTAAGAGCCCTTCTGCCACATAGGAAGACACCACCATTGTAAATAAGATAGGGTAGCTGGGGAGGTGGGCTTATTTCACTTAAAGAAGTTTCAAGTTACACCTCTGAGTAAACTGATGATTTATAGGTAGACTGGCATCAAATCAGAATGCTTATAAGATCCTGACATGAGTGATAAAGATTCCATTGCATACACGGGAGCAAATTTATGGTTTTAAATACATCTGTTTTATTGAAAAGTGCACCAGAGTAAGATGTGCCAAATATAATAATGCTTAATACATTTGACATGTTTCAGTGTCCATGTGCCCGAAAGAGAAATTTACTGCACCTAGGACCTGGAATAGATTCCAGGTATAATTTATGCCAATTTTTTGAATCATTGCTGCAGTTTGCACCAAAAATTTGCAACACTTTAACTCCAGAATATTGCCATAGATCACTTCTTAAATTAACCCCATAATATTTTTGTGAGTGCCCAACACTGTTGGGTGTCACGAGTATGGTAGTGGATCCTTTGGACCTCCACAAGCGGTGGTGTAAGCCTAGCCAGGGAGCGGAGTCTAAGTAGGTCCCAGTTTTCACCAGAGCCCGCCGCAAAGCGGGATCGACTTGCTGTGGCGGGAGTCTACCAGGTCGCTACCCCTGACTTGACTTGCTTGCGGTGGCAGCCGAGGTTTAGCGTGGTACAAAATCATAAGGCAGGCTTATAGTCGGGGACAGGCGATAAGGTCAGGACAGGCGGCAAAGGTTCGTGGTCGTGGGACGTAGGCGAGAAGGTTAGGTACACGGTAAACAGGAAAAGACTAGAATAGATGCTTTCTCTGTAGGCAACGGGCACTAAAGATCCAGCGGGGACGTGCTAGAGGCGTTACCAATATATAGGGTCAGCGCCCAGCAGGAGACTGCGGGGAAGCAGGAGCGCGGCCGGGTAAGTGAATCGGCGCGGGAGAACGAGTGTGTCCGCGGCCCTACACGCGAGCCGCGGCGCCACTCATCCCCGAGCCAGGGGACACAGCAGGGACACGAGAGAGCCCGCAGCCTGATCCAAGGGCTGCGGGCCTGCTCGTTACAGTACCCCCCCCCCCCCTCCTTGATTGGAGAAATTTCCGTACCAGGTCACGGTCCAAAGTGTTCTCCTCCGGCTCCCAAGATCTCTCCTCTGGGCCGAATCCCTTACAGTCGATGAGAAAATGTCTTCTTCCCCTGATAGACTTCATGGCCAGGATTTCCTTCACAGTGAACACGTTGGAGGCTTAGGTTGCAGGAGAAGGGGGACGACTTTTCAAGAGAAGCGGTTCAACACCAAGGGCTTCAGCAGGGAGACATGGAATTCGGGATCTGCATGGTGGGTGGAAGCCGGAGCTTATAGGCCACTGGGTTAATACGCTCTAAGACCTCAAATGGCCCCTAGAACCAAGGACCTATCTTGTAGCTGGGTATCTTAAACCGGATGTATTTGGCAGACAGCCACACCTTGTCACCCGGAGCAAAGGTCGGCGCCAGTCTCCTCTTCTTGTCCGCCTGGTTCTTCATGCGGACCGCTGCTCGCTGTAGGGACTGACGAGTCTGTTCCCAGATAGTTGTCATATCCCAAACTAGGGACTCCACTGCGGGAACCTCGGAGGATGAGGCCAAAGGGAGTGGTGGGTGGGTATACTATCCATAGGCCACATAAAAGGGGGAAGCACTGGCAGATTCTGAATCCAAGGAGTTGTATGAGAACTCTCCCCAGGGCAGTAATCTGGACCAATCACCCTGACAGGCCGAGACAAAGTGGCGTAAATAACTGCCCAGGAACTGGTTAACTCTCTCGACCTGACCGTTCGACTGTGGGTGATATGCTGAGGCGAAGTCCAACTTCACTTGTAGCCGGTAGCAGAGTGCTCGCCAGAACCTGGAAACAATCTGGACCCCCTAGTCCGAGACGATGTGTTGTGGCAGTCTGTGCAGACGGAAAATGTGCTCAAAGAAGAGGGTGGCAAGACGAAGAGCAGATGGTAGCCCGGGCAACGGAACAAAGTGCAGCATTTTTGAAAAGCGATCCGTGACCACCCAAATACTAGTATTGCCAGAAGAGGGAGGGAAGTCGGTAATGAAGTCCATTGCCACATGTGTCCACGGGGAACTGGCAGTAGGCAAGGGTTGCAGTAAACCAACTGGACTGTGGCGAGGAGTCTTATTGCGGGCACAAGTGGTGCAGGCTTCCACAAATTCTCTTGTGTCCTTGGCAAGGTCTGGCCACCAGTAGAAGCGCGAGATCAGCTGACACAACCTCCGGACACTGGGATGCCCTGCCACCAGCGAGCAATGTCCCCATCTTAGGACTCTTTTCCGAAGGGCCGGGCGTACATACGTCTTGCCCAGAGGAATCTGTTGGAGGTGCACGGTAGCCGTGTGGACCAAACGTTCCAGGGGTATAATGTGCTGTGGCCCAGATTCCTCACCAATATAGTCCGATGCGCGGGAGAGAGCATCGGCCTTGACGTTCCTCTCCGCCGGGCGGAAGTGTATCCGGAAGTCAAACTGAGAGAAGAATAGGGACCACCGGGCTTGACGGGGGTTAAGGCGCTGAGCTGACTGGAGGTTCTTGTGGTCGGTGTACACATCAAATGGATGATGTGCTCCCTCCGAGAGATGACGCCATTCCTTCAGGGTCATCTTGATGGCAAGCAGCTCCCGATCCCCGATGGCATAATTCTTCTCGGCTGGCGAAAAAGTCTTGGAGAAGAACCCACAAGTGAGTGTCTTCCCCTTAGGCCCCTTCTGAGTGAGGACTACCCCGCACCCACGGAAGAAGCATCCACCTCCAACGCAAAAGGCTTCTCGGAATCCGGGTGAGACAGGATGGGAGCAGAGGAGAAGGCTGTCTTTAACTCGGAAAAAGCTCTCTCCACCGCCGTCGACCAACATCTCGGATTGGCCATCTTCTTAGTCAGGGCCACAATGGGAGCCACCAAGGTAGAAGAGTGGGGGATAAATTGCCGGTAATATTTGGTGAATCCCAGAAAGCGTTGAATGGCTCGAAGCCCAACTGGTCGCGGCCACTGCAAACAGCCAACAATCTGTTAGGATCCATTTGCAACCCCTTGTCGGAGACGATATACCCAAGGAAGGGCAAACTGGTCCGGTGGAACAAACATTTCTCCAGCTTAGCATACAGGTGATTGTTGCGTAGGCATCGCAACACTTGGCGCACCTGAATACGATGGGTCGATAGATCAGGAGAGAAGATCAGGATATCGTCCAGGTACACGATGACACAAGTGTAAAGAAGATGCCTGAAGATATCATTGACGAACTCCTGAAAGATCGCAGGAGCGTTACACAGACCAAACGACATTACTAGGTATTCAAAGTGCCCATCCCGGGTGTTGAAGGCCGTCTTCCACTCATCCCCTTTTCAAATCTTGATGAGGTTGTAAACCCCGAGCAGGTCCAGCTTAGTAAACACTTTGGCTCCCCGGAGCCGGTCAAAAATTTCCGAGATCAACGGTAAAGGATACCGGTTCTTTACTGTAATTTTATTGAGCCCCCGGTAGTCGATGCAAGGACGCAAAGAACTGTCCTTCTTCTGCACAAAGAAAAATCCAGCTCCGGCCGGTGAGGAGGACTTGCGAATGAAGCCCTTCTGTAAGTTCTAACGGATGTAGGCCGACATCGCCTGGGTCTCGGACACAGACAGAGGGTAGACCCTGCCCCAGGGAGGACTAGTCCCAGGCAGGAGATCAATGGGACAATCATAAGGACGATGAGGCGGAAGAGCCTGCTTCTCGGAAAACACATCCACAAAGTCCTGGCATTCCGAGGGCAGACCTGGCAATGGCTCCGAAGGAGTCGGCGAAGCGGTGGGGTGCACCGGGCGTGGTGCAGCCAAACAGCGATTCTGACAGTCCGGATCCCAACAAAGGACTTCGCCCGTTCTCCAGTCCAGCGTAGGAGCATGACGATTCGGTCTTGTACTGGATGGAATCGCTTAAGAACTCCCTGCTGACCGAGGAGATCACCAGCGGCCTCTCTAGTCGAACCACCGGGAGGTGGTACTGGGATACCAGGGCGGAGTGAAAGAAGTTCCCGGCAGATCCAGAATTCAGGAAGGCAGGAACCTGAACCACAAATCCCGAACTGGTGGAGAACCGTACTGGCATAGTTAATCATGGAGAGAAGGAATTTTCATCCAGGGACGCCTCTCCAACGTTCCCTAGGTGCGAGCGTTTCCCGGATGCTGGGGTTGTAGAGGACAGTCCCGACGGTAATATTTTGGGCTGGCACAGAAGAGACATAGATTTTCAGCTCGACGATTAGACCGTTCCTGCTCCGTCAAATGGGCTCTGTCTACCTGCATGGGCTCCTCGGAGGATGGCTGCAGAAGCGGCAGGAGAGACCTCTGGAAGACAGGAGCCAGACGAGGAACACGGCGGGGCCGAACCAACTTACGCTCTTGACGAATCTCCTCCTGGCGCTCGGTGAAGCGTATATCTATACGGGTGGCCAAATGAATCAAATCACTCAGGGAGGAAGGAAGATCTCTTGCAGCCAGTACATCCTTAACCCTGCTGGAAAGACCCTTCTTACATGGGGCGCAAAGGGCGTCATCGTTCCAAGACAGCTTCGAAGCCAGGGTACGGAACAGGATCGCGTAGTCACCAACTGAGGACTCGCCTTGGCGGAGATTCAGGAGCGCGGTTTCTGCTGAAGACGCACGTGCGGGTTCCTCAAACATGCTGCGAAATTCCTCCAGGAATACCTGCAGATTCACTGTCACCGGGTCGCTCCTATCCCAAAGAGGCGTAGCCCAAGCTAGGGCCTTCCCAGAAAGCAAGCTGACCACAAATGCCACCTTGGTACGCTCAGTCGGAAATCAGTTGGCCATTAGCTCCACATGCATGGAGCACTGTGTAATGAAACCCCGACACAGCTTAAGATCCCCCTCGAACTTAGACGGCAACGGTAGTCGGAGTTTGGGTCCCCCAGTTGCGGGCGGAACTGCTGTCGGAGGCGTAGGCACAGATGGCGATGGCTGCTGCTGTTGAGCCAAGAACTGCTGCAACATGGAGGTCAGCTGGTTCAGTTGCTGAGCTTGTTGCGCAATCTGCTGCGCAACGATTGCTGCGAGATCCGCATCGCCGTTCAGGGGTACCTCGGCGGGGTCCATGGCTGGATCTTACTGTCACGAGTGTGGTAGTGGATCTTCTGGACCTCCGCAAGCGGTGGTGTAAGCCTCGCCAGGGAGCGGAGTCTAAGTAGGTCCTGGTTTTCACCAGAGCCCGCCGCAAAGCGGGATGGACTTGCTGAGGCGGGAGTCTACCAGGTCGTTACCCCTGACTTGACTTGCTTGCGGTGGCAGCCGAGGTTTAGCGTGGTACAAAATCGTAAGGCAGGCTCGTAATCGGGGACAAGCGATAAGGTCAGGACAGGCGGCAAAGGTTCCTGGTCGTGGGACGTAGGCAAGAGGGTTCGGTACACTTTAAACAGGACAAGACTAGAATAGACGCTTTCTCTGTAGGCAACGGGCACTAAAGACCCAGCGGGGACGTGCTGGAGGCGTTACCAATATATGGGGTCAGCGCCCAGCAATCAACCAATTACCGGCGCGCTGGCCCTTTAAATTTGAAAGAACTGGCGCGCGCATTCCCTAAGGAGCGGGGAGGCGCGTGCCAGCCGGCAGGAGACTGCGGGGAAGCAGGATCGTAGCCGGGTAAGTGAATCGGCGCCACTCGTCCCCGAGCCAGGGAACACAGCAGGGACACGAGAGTGCCCGCAGCCTGATCCATGGGCTGCGGGACTGCTCGTTACATTGGGTATAATAAACTTACAGCACCATTTTGAATCAAAATTTCTGTTGAGGTCCACACCATAACAAGTTCCATTGTTATGTTTGGAACGAGATTTTCTCCAAAGACGCTCCTAGGTATAAAAAAAATAGAAAAAAAAAGTATAAATACACTGTTTCATCAAATTCTAAAGTTTTCTCATCACAATGATTAGCTTTTAATTAATAGGGAAAGGGAAATAAAGACTATTATGAAATACATTGCTCATTTGATTTTGCTTTAATCAGAAGATGAAGGAGATTTTATATACTGCCAATGTACACGTTTCTCTTGATTACTAACCAGCTCTTTCTCCTTTCCTATTGCTCCAAGCTGCTGCCTGGCCATGGCGAGTCATTGCCTGCTGAGTCTTATGTCTAGCACAGGAGCTTGTACATCTAAGTTAATGACATGCTTTTAACCTGTGCACTACAGTTTATAAACCTGTCATGTCAGTGTAACAGGAATAGCTAGGAATAGCAGAGTTAACTTGCCAATCAATGCTACAGAACCACCCACAGTCTGACTAGGACCCCTTTAATAATACGCCTTAAATAATGCCCTTTTAATAATATGCATATTTCAAATACAATTAGAACATGTTATATAAGGTCTTTAAATAAATATTACTGTCTACCATACCTGAACCGAACCCTGTACAGTGCATAAGAAGCATAATACTAAAAAACTAAAAATAGTTAGCATTTACTCCTTTATCATTTATATCTCCTCTATTCTTGAATCCAATCTAGATTTTTTCCCTGGACATCCTAGTTCAGTGATGGCGAACCTTTTGAGCACAGTGTGTCAAGATGCGTAGAAAATAACCTAGTTTAACTTGGGTGCCATGTCACATCTAGAAATATGTATAATTGTGTGATATTTATAGCTCTAGTAAAAAAGAGTTATATTTTTGATACATGTATTTATTAAAAAAGCAAAAACAAATAATTCTTTACATTAGTGACTTTTTTTGTTACTTAATTTCATTTGATAAACATTAAATTGAAGGTTGGCATTTTGTTATATGAGTTGCTGCGTCCCCAGGCTACACAGCAACTCATATAACAACTTCATGTGGTCAGTCAGCCATCCTGACCCATGCCACGGTCCCTCAGAAGCTCTATGTTCTTTTTTTTTTTTTTTTTTATATGCCGGCCTGGAACCCTGAGGAGCACTGCACTACAGATGGACTGGCGACTCCTGCCATTAAACTGCCTGTGAGAGAGGTGGGCCGCAAGGATGAACTGGGGGGTATGAGCAGCAATAAATCTACATTTGTTGCAGCCCAGCGGGATATAGAGGAAAATGACTGATGGTCACCGGGACATCCCTGCTTTCATGCCATGCTGTGCCTGCGCGAGACTCTTTACAGCGCAGGCAGGCCGGCAGTAAAAGCTAAAACAGGGGTCAGGCCACAG
This sequence comes from Phyllomedusa bahiana, assembly GCA_025379985.1. Taxonomy (NCBI): domain Eukaryota; kingdom Metazoa; phylum Chordata; class Amphibia; order Anura; family Hylidae; genus Phyllomedusa; species Phyllomedusa bahiana. The sequence goes on from JAODAL010005494.1 coordinate 111,539, forward strand.
GGGTCAGTAGGGAAGATGGCTGCCTGGGTGGGCCCTCTGTGTCACCCAAAAAGTCTCGTCATGTCACCTTTGACACGAGTATCAAAGTTTTGTCATCCCTGTACTAGTTTGTGTTGTGGTTAAAGTACCAGGACCTACTGGTACTTCAATAGGTCAGTCTAACTTTGACACTTAGGGCAACATGCATGAAATTTGCCGTTAACTCGCCAAATTTCATGCGCATAATAAGAGCATAGAATGCGCCTGAATTATGAACCCGCTATACAGCTGGTCATAAATCAGGTGCATTTCAGAGCTCGGGCGACATTTCTTTGAAAGTGGTATACCTGTTTTAGCTGTAATGCACCCAGAAATGCCGTAGCGAAGCTACAAATATGTAGATTCGCTAAGGTTCTAGTGCGCCCTGCCTCCTGCACGACCCCAAGATTGGGCGCATTACAAAGCGCCACAGGCGCTATATAATGCGCCCGTGTGGCTTGCGGGAGATTTGAAAATGTATGAACGGGGCTGCGCCTGATATCTGGCTGAAAGACGTCAGATATCTGGCGCAGCCCCATTCATACATGTTGCCCTTAGTGCGACATGCAGTGGATCTGCCAGCAATGTATGCTTAGCAAACGTATCTCAGGTCTTCTGCTCACTGTCTTGGGTATCTGGGTATCACATGAAAACCTCACTTTTGTTACCAAAAGGACTTGTCCTGTCCCTGATTTTAACTATCTATGTGAAGAACCACATCAACGAGACCTGTTACTTTGAAAAATCCGAGATCATGAAGTATGAATTCCTAAAAAGTATTGGATGCGGTTTGCAAGTACAATTTATATGAATTTCGAAGTGGAATCTGTGCAAAATCCATGCTGAAATCTGTGTGAAACCCCTTAATGACTGGCCACTGTCATTTGACGGCAGACAGATCGTGTTCTCTGTTGGCGGCGACACCAAAAGACGTTGCTGCCTACAGAGGGGGTATGAGACTCCCAACACCACAACTGTGCTAGGAATGAAGCTGTATGTAACAGCGTTCAACCCTTCGATTGTCGAGGTCTGTGACTTCTGCATAATCAAAGAGGATTCCGAGTGCCCAATTGAGCCTAGGGAAAGTATATGCAGTTTGCAGTGGTGACCCAGAGTAACCCCAGGGCTGTCTTCAGAGTAGGACTATTGTCAGGGCACACTGTGTGTTCCCCTGACAGCAGCCTGTGTCATACTGACACATAGTAATTAGGGATGAGGAAATCGATTCTGACGAAGGGAAATTCGTTTCGAATTTCAGGAAAAATGTGATTCTAAACAAAGCCAAATTTCCTGGTTATTTGCAATAACTAATCGTCTTTTTTTTTTTTTAAATGGCCATGAGCACATGACGTGACATGGGGCATAGAACTATGGAAGAAAGAAAGGAACGCCCTCAATTCCATGACATGCAGACATGCAGCCAATCAGCAGCCAGGCAGCTTCTGTGATGTCACAGCCCTATAAATAGGCCAGCCATTTTACATTCTGCCACTTGCCATTGTGTCTCTTATGTACACGGATCTCTCTGCAGAAGCTCTAGATTGCACTCTGTGCCAAATACTTCCGATTTTATAGTTACTGGCATGAAATACCATTCAATTGCACAGTGTGTGTCATATACACACATGTTCCTGAACCAGCGTTTTTTATTTTGGGATATTGCTCTCTGTGCCAAAGAGTTACTTTTTTCACTTATTGTGGTGAACTCTCTTTGAAATACATTGTGCTTATTTCTCACATACACACATCTATATTACAGGCAGGTTATTTTGGGATATTGTTCTCTGCGCCACAGAGTTACTTTTTTCACTTATAAGGTGAAACACCTTTGAAATACAGCTTGTGTATTTGTCATATACACACATCTCCATTACAGGCAGGTTATTATTTTGGGATGCAAAATCAAAAGACAAAGTCATTTGGATCACTCACCAATCTTGCATCTATGTATAGTGAGCCATGCTTGTTCACGCTTGTGTCTTCCACATGGGGAGTTTCGCTGGCCAGGCGGCAAATGAACGAGAGGATAAACAGGTGTGCACGCTACATTCCAAACTTGGCAGTAGAAGCAAGTATCACCGAGATCTCCCATAGTTAAAAGACGAGCAACTTTATTAAATCCAATATTAAAACAGCAAAATGAGCATGTCGGCAGCCTATGACAGACTAACGCGTTTCGAGCTGTACTAGCTCTTGATCACAGTCAAAATTGTGCTACAAATGCTCAGTTTAAAAATAAAAGAACAACCAATCATAGTGCAGCTTTCTAAAATGTCACAAAATGGGACGTCATGCAATGAAACAGAGGCTCACAGGGAGGTAGACCGAATAATAACAGGCATATAATAATTAAATGTTAAGTATTAATATATTAAAAAAAATAAATCTTTTTCTAAATTTAACCCCACTGAACCTGGTATCTAGATTGGGGATCCAGTATGCTTCCCGTAGCCTAAGTTTTCTGAGCCAATCCCCACCTCGATACGGACATTCAACCCCTTCAGTGGCATAACATTTTAAACCAGTGAGATCTCCTTTGTGTTCCTCTATGAAATGCCTAGCAGCGCCTGATACCTGTGTCTCACTATTTTTAATGCTGCTGATGTGCTCAGCTATTCTGGTTTTAAACTTTTGCTTTGTACTCCCTACGTATTTTTTATTTCAGGTGACACATTCAATGTCATAAACAACATGATGGCTATTACAATTGAGAAAACACTTTATGGGGTAGGTTTTTTTTGCATAAGTATCACTAAAACTATTTGTTTTTTACACAGTTTGCATATATTGCAACGTGAACCCCAAAATTGAAAAAAACCTTTTTGTGCCAACCAATTTTTGCCAGTTTTTTATACATGCAGAGCACTAGGTGAAATGAGGTTACCTACAGTTTTATTTCTTTTTGGTTCACATCATATCCCTTGATCGATAATCTTACACAAAATGAGATCCTGCCATAATATATTGATATTGCGCAGAAAGATAGATTTAATTTCTTCAAAATTATTGCTATATTTGGTAGTAAATGTTAGTTTACTACTATCCTCACTGACTGTTCTCCTATCTGTATTCTCCTTAGTTTGAAGTAACTGTTCTTCAGTTTTATTTTTGATTTTTTCTTTAGATTTTTGTAAATGGTTAAAAGAGTAACCTCTAGATCGTAATCTTAAATCTACCATTTTTTCACATAGTTTGTGATTACTCTTGTGTGGTACATATTCTTTTAACTCTCACGTATTCACCGTAAGGAATAGCCGCAATTGTATTAGGTGTATGACAACTGCTTGCCTTTAAAATAGAATTACCAGTGCCAGGTTTCCTATACAGTGTGGTAATCATTTTCCCAGACGCAAGGTCTTCTGTAAGATAGATATCCAAAAAAGGAATACCCGTTTTGCTCCAATTTCCTGTAAATTGCAGATTACAATCGTTACGGTTAATATACTCAAAAAAGGACTGTATGAGCGCTACATCGTGACCCCAAATGATTAGAAGGTCATCGTTTTAGCGCCCATACCATATGATACAACTGGCAAAAGGATTACATTCATTATTGATCACATGGTGTTCCCACCATGCCATCATTAGATTGGCCAGTGTCGGTGAAGAAGTGGCTCCCATGGGCGCACCTATAAGTTGAAGGTAAAATGTATCAAGAAATTTAAAATAATTACTCTTCAACAAATATTCAATGGTCATCAGTATAAATTCTTGTAAGCCTGCTCCATAGGTACTATAGCGTGTTAGGAAAAAAGAAACAGCAACCAATACTAAATCATGTGGTATGCTGGAATATAAGATGGTAACATCACAGCTTATCCATGTGTAGTTGTCATTCCACTCTTTATTGGACAACATTTGTAACACAGCTTTTTTGTCTTTTATATACCCTGGGATTTTTTGAACGATGGGCTGTAGGTATTTATCTAGCCACATACTGAGTTTTTCACTAAGGGAGTTATTGCCTGCAATAATAGGTCTTAGACCTGGTGGAAACTTATTTTGTGTATTTTGGGGGCTCCGTAGAATATAGGGATAACCGGATCCTTGACATATAGATATTTCTTTTGTTTCTCAGTTATTGCACCTAATCTTATGCCATCATCCAACAATTTTTACACTTTTTTTTAAACTGTTTGGTAGGATTAACCCTTAACCTACGATATGTTTTGGTGTCGTCTAACACAAAGGAGATCTCACTGGTTTAAAATGTTATGCCATTGAAGGGGTGTAATGTCCGTATAGAGGTGGGGATTGGCTCAGAAAACTTAGGCTACGGGAGGCATACTGGATCCTCAATCTAGATACCAGGTTCCCAGCGGGATTAAATTATAGAACAGATTTATCTTATATATATTATATATATACTTAACATTTAATTATTATATGCCTGTTTATATTCGGTCTACCTCCCTGTGAGCCTCTGTTTCATTGCATGACGTCCCATTTTGTGACGTTTTAGAAAGCTGCACTATGATTGGTTGTTCTTTTATTTTTAAACTGAATATTTGTAGCACAATTTTGACTGTGATCAAGAGCTAGTACATAGGCTGTCATAGGCTGCCGACATGCTCATTTTGCTGTTTTAATATTGGATTTAATAAAGTTGCTCGTCTTTAAACTACGGGAGATCTCGGTGATACTTTCTTCTACTGCCAAGTTTGGAGTGTAGCGTGCACACTTATTTATCCTCTTATTATTTTGGGATATTGTTCTCTGGGCCAAACAGTAAATTTGTGACACTTTACTGTTCTGGTGGAGAGCCAGAAGTCATCCCTAGTCATCCCTATTCGGCTGTCACCACACAGGCAAATGAGCATGCAGCGGGCCATCTGTTCAAGTGACGCTGAGGGACTCCCTGCCTCCATCTCCACTGTATACTGCCACGGTGTGTCTGGGTCATCTGCCTCGTCTTCCTCAACTCCATCTACCTCCTCCAGCTGCTCCTGCTCCTCCTCTCCTGTCACCTGGGTAGAAAAAACACTCATTTTGCCAGACACTGCTTGTGCTCCAACGTCCTCCTCCTCCAGTCCAGCCCCCACTGGACTCATGTGGCCATAAGATGTAGTCGCCATGCCTCCGGTCCCCTGACCAGACAGATTTTGCAGCATCTGTTCCAGGATATGAAGCAGTGGAATGACATTGTTCATCACATAGTCTTGGCGACTGACAAATAACATGGCCTGCTCAAAGAGCCTGAGCAAACGGCAGGTGTCACGCATGAGCTGCCACTGGCTGACATCAAAATTACACAGGGAAGTACTCATGTCCGCTTGGAAAATCAAGAAATCATTAATGGCCTTGTCGGTCCAACATATTGAGGCTGGAATTCCAAAGGGTGGAAACGTCGCATATCGACCTTTGTTGGGGAAGGCCGTTCTGCCGCTGCAGCTCAAGAAGGGTGTGCTTGGCGGTGAAGGAATGGCTGAAGTGCATGCAAAGTTTTAAGAATGTCTTGCAGATGGATGGAAGACTTGAGGAACCGTTTGACAACCAGATTAAACACATGCGCCATGCAGGGCGCATGGCTAGGCCCTCCTCGGCGCAGCATGCACATCATGTTCTTTCCATGGTCTGTCACCATGGTTCCGATTTTAAGTTGTCATGGAAAAAGCCAGAAATTGATTTCATCTTTCATGACGCGGAGCAGTTCCTCCCCTGTGTGACTTCATTCGCCCAGGCAAACCAAATGGAAAACTGCACATGTGGTATGCTGGAGGAGCACTAAGACTTGATGCTGCAGTGGAGGCTGAGGTGATGGAGGAAGACATTGGCACAGGATCAGCAGTTTGACAATGTGGAGGAGAAAGCAGCGTCTCTTGTCCAAGTTGCTGGTGTCGCTGGGCAGGAAGCACATCTACCCAGTGGGCCGTAAAAGATATGTACTGTCCCTGACCGAAGTTACAGCTTCACACGTCCGCGCTGCCCTGCACTTTGGAAGACACCAACTGGCTAAAGGACTGGCCCACCTTCTCTTCTACATTTGTGCAGGTCTGGTACTGCCTTTTTAGAAAAGAAATGATGGCTTGGGACTCTCCACCTCGGCTCAGCACAAGCCATCAATTCTATGAACGGTGCAGAGTCCACCACTTGAAAAGGGAGGGACTGCAGTACCACCAGCTTGGACAGGAGCACGGTCAGCTTCTGCATCATAGGATGGCTGGACGCATACTACTGTCTCTTGGCAATTGCCTCGGTGAACGAATGCTGGCGCCGGAAAAAAGGGGTGACCCAGTAGTGTTGAGCCATTATCGACAAAGTTGAAAATTTGGCAAATGTTTTTAAAAATTTATCGAAAATTTTTTGATTTATGTATGATTTAGGGGGAAAAACTTGCATCATCTTTTAAGATTGGGCCCCTTTTTGGCGCTTCCCCCGTCATTTTGGCGGGCCCCAAATTCACCCCTTTCAGAATAGACCCGGGGGAGATGTGTGGGGCGAAGCATGTGGATTGTGTTGGGTTTCGATTGGGGGGGAAAAAAACACATGACCCGTTTTTAATAAACACGTTCCTGTTTTAGACCAGTGTTCTCCGTCTCAGAGCAGAAAGGGGTCGCTCTGCTTGTGGGCCCAAAAAGCTTTACAAATTTAAACAATTTTTTTTTCAAGAAACCCTTCTTTTAGCGTATCCTTCAATTTAGTAAGATTAAGATAAAAAAAAAAAAGATTTTTTGTATTGGGGAAAATTTAAACGGACATCAAACCCCTGTAAAATCCCCGGGGGGGGGCGGAGGGGGGCCCCCGCCCGGGGAACAAGACAAGCTCTAAAAAAAATAATGGATAAATTCACCAAGACTTAGTGAAGACATTGCAAATGCCATTTTTTTTATTAATTTAAAATTTTCCCATTGAAAAATTTTCCCGGAAAATTGGGCCCCCTGAAAATTTTTATTAGGTAAAACATCTTTTTTTGTAACTGCCCGGGCTTTTGGTTTTTGGTGCAAAAAATCCCCTTTTAAATTTCAGATACATTTTGATAAAGGTTTTCATTTCCAAAATTTTTCCCATTTCCCCTTTTTTCATATATCCCCCTTGCAGTTAAATTTAGAATCCGCAAATTTTAGTCAGCACATTTTATAGGTGCCAAAAATTTCCTTGGGATTATCCAAACATTACAGATACGTTTTTGCACTTTTCCCCCGTCCAAAATTTGTTCCTTAGGAAACCTTTCACTTAAAAGTGAAAAGCAAGGGGGGGGGCCCAATTTTTTAGTCACCCCAGGTGAAATTTAAAGGTGCCAAAAATACCCCTTTTTTTTCCGAATAATTACAGATAAAGTTTTTTTTTCAATTTTTCGCACTACACTTTTTTCATTGACACCTTTCACTTTAAAAGTGAATACAGCAATTTTGTATCAAAACCCCAAAGGGGAAATTTTAAAGGTGCCAAAAAAAACCTTTTATTTTCGAATACATTACAGATACGGGGTTTTTTGCACTTTTTCCCCCGTCCCCGATTTTTTGATAGAGCCACCTTTTCATTAAATTTGAAACCACAATTGTGCGGTTTTTACAGGGGAATTTATGGGTGCCAAAAAATTTCCCTTTTTTTATCCGGAAAAAACATTACAGATACGGGGTTTTTTTTTACTTTGGGCGCACTACAAACTTTGTTCAGAGGCACCCTTTCCTTAAATGTGAATACAGCAATTTTGTAGTCACCCCAGGTGAATTTAAAGGTGCCAAAAATACCTTTTTTTTTTCCAATACATTTCAAAATTTTCGTGTTTTTTTTCACTTTTGCCCATCCAGATTTTTTGATAAGAACCTTGCGTTAATTTGAATCCACAAATTTTTGTGTTACCACAGGGGGTTGAAAAGGGGCCAAAAAAAACCTTTTTTTTTCCCAATACATTACAGTACGTGTTTTTTTTACTTTGGCGCAAATACAACTTTGGGCATTGAGGCCCCCTTGCACTTAAATGTGAAAACCCAATTTTGTATCCCCCACAGGTGAATTTAAAAGGGGCCAAAAATACCTTTTTTTATCCGAATACATTACCGATACGTGTTTTTTGCACTTTTGCCCCTCCAAAATTTGTTGTAGAGCCACCTTTTAAATTAAATTTGAATGCAGCAATTGTGCAGTTACCATAGGTGAAATTGATAGGTGCCAAAAAAAAAAACCTTTTTTTTATCCGAATACATTACAATTTCGGGTTTTTTTTCACTTTTGCCCAGTTTCCAAAAATTTTTGATAGGGCCCCTTGCAGTTAAATTTGAATCCAGCAAAATTTTTGAGTTAACCACGGGGAATTGATGGGCCCAAAAAAAACCTTTTTTTTTTTTATTCCCAATACATTACAGATACGGGTTTTTTTACTTTGGGGCAATAACAGCTTTGTTTCATGGGCACCTTGCACTTAAATTGGGGTACAGCCAAATTTTTTATTTACCACGGGGAATTGAAAAAGGGGCCAAAAAAAACCCTTTTATTATCCAATTTAATTTTATACGTGTTTTTTCACTTTGGCGAAAGGGCCCGCTTTTTTGATAGATTACTTTTCAGTTAAAAAATTTAATACACCCAAATTTTTAGTCACCAATAATTGATAGGTCAAAATGCCTTTTATTATCCGAATACTTTTTAGATACTTTTTTTTTCATTTGCGCAGGGCCCGCATTGTTGATAATCTACTTTGCATTTTTATTTGAATCCAGCAATTTTTAAATTTTGATTTGAGGGGCTTGAGAATAGCTTGATTTGCCGTCTTTTAATAAGAGACTTTCCAAAACCCCCCCCCCCCCCTCCCCCCCCCCCCCCCCCCCCCCCCCCCCATTTTTCCCTACCTTCTCAAAATTTTTTTATTTCTGAAAATTGGGGCGAAATTCAGTTGGAAGGCGAGCAAAAAAGGGGGGGAAGGGGCATGGGGGAAAAGGTACGAGAGAAGGGGCTCCTTTTTAGGGCTTGGGGAAAAAACACACATCCAGCGGGTCGTCATTGGGAGGGTCGTCAGCCTTCATCGCGGGGGCAGGGGCCCCGTGAATCTCAGTTTAAAGAACGGGGTCGATCCCTTTCCCTTTAGTGGTTTTAAAGCAACCTCAACCCGCATCTTACCCCCTCGTCCTCCCATATTGGCCCCAAATTTCTCATTCCCCTTCAAACCCGCATCTGTCCAACATGAAGCAGCCCAAATGTCAACCCTTCGTGGGACCCACCCCTGGATAATCCTTTTTTTGGGAAAACCCCTTTGATTACAAAATCCCGGGTTGGGGGCAAAGGCTTTAAAAGATCAAAGGCCAAAGAGGATGATTTTCTCTCTTTTGACGCCCCGTTACTGATGCCATCAGAGGAGAGAAAGGAACCATTCAAACGGCAAAAAAACCCGGTCGGCAACCCCCTTCAGTCCCCCTTGCTTTTAGCCCCAGGGTCGTGGTTGCAAAAAGTCAGGGCGACGAAGTCACCTGTGTTTTTAGATGAGAAACATTGCGGTTTCCCAAAGTTTTTCAGAGAATTTTCTGCGACGCTTCCTCACTGGACGAGGAGGAAACGATGGGGTAGTGTCATAAGGGGTTTCCCCCTCAAAAAGGGAAAAGGGGGGTCGCAGAAGTCCCCTGATATGATTTTCCCCCAACCCCGGTCCCGCGCAAACCCCGCTCCCGCTTATCGCCGTCCCAAAAAAGGTTTCCCGGATCTCTCAACCTGGGGCCCCTTTTGGGAAGCCTCTGATTCCAAAACCCCGTATGTCATTTGCCGCCCTTTTCCAAACCCCATTTGTAGAGCAAAAAAACCCCCTTTTTGTTAACCACCACCAAATCTTTGTCCCCATGCAGCGAATGCATGGTTTAAATGGAGGGAAACTTGGCCCCAAAAAAGGGAAAACCGACCCGGGCCCCCCAACCCCCCTGTCACACCCCCTGTCTTTCCCCCCCTCCTCCTCCGCCACCACCAAAGGGTTTTCAATCCCCAAGTCTCTCAAAATTCCCCGAACAGGACAGCCTCCCTTCAGGGCCCCCCCTCCCCCGGGGACCACCAGAGACCCATTTCCCACCCCCTTTTCCCTTTCCCCCAGTTTTTTTGACCTCATGGCCGTTTCAGTGGCCACTAGCAACCAGCCTTCTGCTTCCAGGTTTTGGGGAAAGAAACACTTTAAAAAAAACCCAAACCCCTTCCCCCAAAACCAAAAACCCCGAAGGCGGGATTTCCAGGCCCTTTTTTGGGCCCTTTTAAAAAGTTTCCTTTTTCCCTCTGGTGGATCAGATGGGTTTTCCCCCCTTTAGGCCCCCTTTACGCCCCCAAAAACCCGATCCCAGCCGGGGAATTCTTTGCCGAAAAGCCATCCCTGCCCTGGCCCCCACGTGTCTCTAAAATTTCAAAACGCGTTGTCTGCATCATTTTTGGCCCCGGGAAAATCCATCTGACCCCCGACACTGGAAATATTTAAACACGGCCAAGGCCGGGGATATCTCTGTGACAGCTCATGGGGACTGGGGGGGTCCCCCTTGGGGGACGGTTTGGGTCTCAGGCTCGGGGCACGCTCTTCAAACCGCAAAGGGGGGGTGCAGGGTTCTTTTCCCCAAGGCCTTGGGGGCATCACGTTCCCAGAGAAAACCCGGGCCCCTTGTTGGGAAATTAAACTGTTTTGGAGACCGTCCCAAAAACATTTAGGAGCTGTTTTACGGCTCTCCACAAAAGAACCCGAGCGTGGCTGGGGGCCAAGAACCTTTTGCCACAAGGTTTGGGGGTTCGATAAACGGGCGAAATCTGCTGGGCCCCCCTTAGATCCCTAGGCTTGGGGAAATCCTTGCCAATGGGACATTTCCCCTGAAACCCTTTTCGTCCCGAAAATTTTTAAAAATTACCCAAAGGGCTGGACGCCTGCTGAGGGAAGGGTCGAAAATCAAAGTTCGCACTTCTGCCTTCGCACCCTGCTTCGTCCCGCCCGGCCCGGGGTTGCCCGCGTCAGCTCGGCCCCCCCCGTCACTGTCCCCATTGTTTGACGTGGGGAACGTGGGTGGGAATTCCACCCCCCACAGCTCCCGCGGAAATTTTGGGGACAGCGCAATGCCATTACGAGTTTCGGGAAAAGGGCCCATGGCCCGGGCCCAAAACGGGGCAAACCCCGGGGTGTTTGGGGCCCCCGAGAGTGGGGGCCCTGTTGAAAAAGTTTTTGCACCATCCTTGCCAGTTTTGGGAAAAAGCCCCCAAAATGGTCATGCGGGCAATGCCCTTTGTCACATTACAAATTTTGGGATCTTTTGTTTTGGAATAAACGGGCCAAACCCGAAAAAAAACAGGGCCCGCCACGCGGAGGGGGAACGGGCCGATGCGGGGCACGGAAACCCTTTTTTCCCCCAAATCCACAAGGCCCAAAATTTTTTTCAAAAACCCTCGGTCCCGTAGGGAGTGGTTTTGGGGGCCAAAAAGCTAGTGGGAAGTGGCGCATCAGTTTCAGGGTGGGACATCTCACGTCAAGGGGTGTGTTTTAAGCTGTGCCGGGGGACGGAGGAGGAGGAGAGGTATTCCCTTTGAAAACCGAGTTACCAACCTCCCTTTCCTTGGAAAAAAGGTTTCCCCGAATTTTTGGGGGGAGGAGGGAAAATTAAAGGGAAAATCCCGTTTTCTAGTGCCCCCCAAAACCCCGAAATTGGGGAAAACAACTCCATCTCTCCAATTTCTTGGATGCTCCATTTCCTCCCAAAATGATCCTCCCCCTTAAGGCCATCAAAATGAACAACCGTAACGGGTTTCCCCCCTCCTGGATCCCCAATAAAAACAAAACCCCAGACTTCCTTCCACCACCCAAATAGAGAGTAAAATGCAGGAAAGGGAAAACCTTGCTGATTGATCAACTGGAGACATCTGTTGCGTCTGCTTCCGTCCCAAATGTACGGTGGAACAACCTCAGCGACATGACAGCAGTAGAGTGCCAAGTAGCCGTAGCGGCAGCAGCAGTAGCAGGCAATGTGGCAGGAGCCTAATGGGTGACCTCTGGCAATCTTTGTTTACCACCTCACCAACGCATGCAATGCAGGGTACACATCCAACACACAGAGACCAGCTTAAGATCATGGTGCACTATCTGCGTCTCAACACCGATGTTTTTGTATGTGTTCCGGACCCAATAGACTTCTAGGGTATCCAAAATGGACGAATGGCCCGAGCTGGCTCGCCACGCCATAGAGGTGTTGTCCTGCCAGCGGGCCAGCGTCATATCTGAGGGGACCTTCAAGCACAGCTGGAGGAGTCATTACAGACAAACGCATCCGGTTTTTCCACAGATAATGGGGGATCGTTTGACTTTCATCAAGATGAATCAGGCATGGATCTCTGATGATGTTGTGGCCCCAATTGCCGGAGGCCCACCGTTTATTGCGGTCTACTTCACATTCCTCTTCAAACAGAAATGGTCCTCTTGAAAATGTTTTTTAAAATGATCATTTCTTACTGCAATTTTTATTCTCTTTTCCCAACAGTTTATTTTGCTGGTTTTGCTGTGAAGAGACTATAAAAGACAGCAAGGTTTCATGACAACACCGTATTCTATTTACTCACTTTATCTTTAGAAGTTTTCGCATTGTTATTGATCTTGAGATCATGTTGCTGTGAGATACAACTATAATTATGGTCCTTTGGAACAGAAATGTGGCTTTTAAGTGGCAATTTATCCCTCAAAATTTTTAATAGTGGCTGAGAGTCATATTTATAATTTTTTGGGTTATGTAGTGTGAGATACAAGCAATAATCTGGTCCTTTGGAACAGAAATGTGGCTTTTAAGTGGCATTTCTCCCTCACAATTTTTAATAGTGGCTGAGAAGTCATATTTATAATTTTTTGGGGTCATGTAGCTGTGAGATACAGCAATAATCATGTTCCTTTTGGGAACAGAAATGTGGCTTCTAAGTGGCATTTCTCCCTCACCAATTTTTTAACAGTGGTGAGAAGTCATTTCTTATAATTTTTTGGGTCATGCTGCTTTGAAATGCAGCAATACTACAGGTCCTATTATAAAAAATTGTTGTTTCTAACAGAAATTTGTTCTTCACAATTGTCCACAGTGGCTCAAGGGTCATGCTTTGAATTTTTGGGGGCATTTTGCTTTGAAATGCAGCTATACTACAGGTCCTATTATAAAAAAAATGTTGTTTCTAACAGACATTTGTTCTTCACAATTGACCAAAATGGCTCAAGGGTGATGGTGCTGTCAGAAACAGGAATAGGTAGGACACTGTTAATGGACACATATTGCAAAATGACTGTTTTTGCAAGATCTTTAACATAGCTATTTAATCCCTGTATTGAGACAACCATTTAATACAATTAAAAAAGAGAAAAAAAGACATGGGGGGATTCCATCCTATTTTAAAAATGTGTTTTTTAGACTTAAACTACTAAAAAACTTGCCCTGTACAAAATAGCTGGTAAAAAAAAATTCCTCTGAATTGTACAAGGGAGGTACAGGAAAAATTGACCAGATGTAGGTTATTCAGAGGACATAGAGTATGGATCACGGACAGAGAAAAAAAGTACAGGACAATTTCCTCCCGCACGTTGAGTAAAATGAGAAAAGAATGCCAAGAAAAAGGGCACTGGGTGTAACAGGGAGCGTTAACCCCCAGTATTTTCCAAGTGAAGCTCAATTGGTCCGCACTCATACGGAGGGGGAAGCGCTACCCAGGACAGGGACAGTATATATCAGTGAAACTAAAATGGTGGTTGAAAGGGCTCCTTATTCCGGCAACTTTTTAATCTGTGGGGCAGACAGGTTAATGGTCATTCTGCGGTACAGGACAGATATAGTCAATGTCCAGTTCAACTAAAATGGTGGTTGAAAGTCTCCTTTTCCCGGCACTTTTTTAATCTGTGGGTCAGTCAGGTTTAATGGTCATTCTGCGGTACAGGACATACATAGTAAATGTCCAGTGAAACTAAATGGTGGTTGGGAAAGACTCCTTTTCCGGCACTTTTTAAATGTGGGGGTCATGTAGGGGTTTGGGGCTCTTGCTGTGGTACAAGGGCAGGTATAGTCAATGTCCAGTGAAACTAAAATGGTGGTTGAAAGACTTCCTTTTTCCGGCACTTTTAAATTCGGGGTCATGCAGGTTTGGGGCTCATGCTGCGTTCCAGGACAGGGATATTCAATGTCCAGTTCAAGTAAAATGATGGTTCAAATCATACTGCCTTCTGGCACTTTTTAATTTGTGGGTGATGCAGGTTTAAGGGTCATGCCGTGGTACAAGACAGGGATAGTGAATGGTGTGTGTTTTTTTTTCTGTGGCTTTTATAACCTAAGTGTGCTGCCTAAGATGTAGCACGTATCCATTTGACTGTTGTGGATGTTAATTCCAGCTTCTCCAGCCCTGTTTGGGTGTAAGAATGAAGGTGTTGTTGCTCTCCCATAGACTTTAATGTTCATCGCTCATAATCTACTATCGACTATCGACTATCTTGTCGATGATGGTCGACTATCGACCATCGACCGATGTCGATGGCCAACGTAATCGCTCAACACTAGTGACGAGGAGCAGAAGCATCTGGACCAGTAGATGATGGGAAAGACAGACAGCTCCCTTCGACAGAGGTGGTGGAGCCTTGACTGCCTGAAATGGGATGCCTGCCACTGGGTGCTACTGCCATTGATGTGGCAGGATGGAGCACCACATCTGAGTCACGTTTCTCCCAGGCTACAGGATGGTAACGCTGCATATGTTGACGCAGGGCCATGGTGCCAACATTAGGTCCCTGGCCACGCTTCACTTTCTGCCCACAGATTCTACATATACCCATGTTCTCGTGTAGGAGAGAGTTAATGCCCCGGCACTGCCTATACCACCTTAGATATGGTTCAGTTCTCCCATGCAATCCACAAACAAATACGTATAATGTGGTGCTCTGAGTGTGAACAGCAATAGTCCTTTCAGTATACGTGGAAGAATAGAAGAAAAACACTCGGCACTCACCAAATAGCGTAAAAAATTCTTCCTTTATTTCAGCAAAATATCCCGTGGAGGGGCAGACATTGGAAGCGATCGTACACAGGCCTGTGTACGATCGCTTCCAATGTCTGCCCCTCCACGGGATATTTTGCTGAAATAAAGGAAGAATTTTTTACGCTATTTGGTGAGTGCCGAGTGTTTTTCTTCTATTCTTCCACATATACCCATGTTCGTCTCCTACGGTGTCTTGGCAAAAAACTGCCAAACCATGGAATAGGTGATTTTACCACCAATGCTCCGCACTGACTGACTGCTACTGCCGCTGCCTCGGTGAGTCCCTGCGCCGCTACTTTCTGGACCGGAAGGGACCTGCGACGTGTGTGGTCTACCCCATGGCCGTTTGGCTCCCAACCTCGCACTGCTGCCACCCTGCTGACTCCCGCCCATACTTCCGACTGGCTGGCTGCGCCGCTGCCTGATGGACAAACTGCCGCCCTCTACTCCCAACGATGATGATGAAGCCCTTGCTTTACCCGGCTCCCAAGTGCGTTCGGCCACATTGTCATCGATCAGTGCTTGCCCGTCAATGCAGTCCTCCTCAATGGTCTCGGTGTACAGAGCCTGACCACTTGCAACATAACCTCCCATGGCACTCTCCTCATCACTATTTGCCCGCCTACTGCAAGAAGCAGTGGATGTCTGCCCCACCTCTTTGCTGTCCAGTAGCTGCTCACTGTCCTCAAATACAGATGTAGCTTTTGGTGTTATCTGCTCTCATCTGTAAACTAAGACCATTAAAAGCATTGAGAAAGTAGAGATAACACTCAGTGCCGTGATATCACGGCACATTATCTGTTCTTTTTAGTTCTGCTACATCTGTAGTTAGTCCTTGCTGTATAGTGGCGGAGAGCCCACAGCACATAGTAGTTCTCTGGCTGAGGGCACCGAATGGGACAGAGGCGGGTTGAGGACAGGTGAGGACCCCTGACCTGCTCCCGGGCCATGCCAACTAAGGGTTGTGTCTGACGAACCCACCGACTCTTGGCTGGGGTTGTCAGATTTCATCTGGGAGGAAGTGGATGACCTAGTCCACCATTCAAGAACCTTTGGCTTGATGGTGAACATATGGCCGCTAGATGACACCGGTAGCTCTGGCCTCGTCGAGTGACCCCTGCTATGATGTCCCCTTACTGTGCTGCCACCTGTGTCTGCTTCAGGAACATTTGTGCCACTGCCCCTCCCATGTGTAGGGCCTACCACCTCTCTGTCTGACATAGTGTTTGATCAAAAATTTACGATAAAACAAACTCTGTTGTGAAAAAAGAAACTTTTTGGCGCATAGAACAATATCCAAAATAATAACTTGCCTGTAATGGAGATGTGTTTGTATGACAAAAACACAAGCTGTATTTCAAAGGTTTTTTTTAGACAAATTAGTTATTTGACAAAATTACTGCTGACAACCTCTACACTCTTCCAGGGTGGGGAGGCTCTACATGTATCAGCGTTTAACAGAACAGGTTCTGTCATAATCTGTGGAATCATCTGATGATGGTGTAAAAGGAGGGCGCTCTTTGACGCTGTAGTTGAATCTTGGCGATCAGCTCAGTTATTTCTAGCTGGCGCTGACATTACCCTGTCAGGCTGCGTTCCCACTTCAGTTATTTGCTCAGTTTTGCCCCCCATAACTGCCCAGATAAGTGAAGTGTAAAGCTATTCTAAGAGCAGCGCCTGTCATTTGAGTGTCATACTAAATCACAGCATTGTTTCAATACCAAACCACGCTCCCTATGCATAGTTCTGCATGGCAAAATGTTCTACAACACCACACAGGCTCTCTGCAGCCAGGAAATAGCGGTTATTAATGCGATTCGTCGTGAATAAATACGGAACGAAACACATTTTTGGATAAAATTAGTTGAATTGGCCGAATCGAATTTTTGAGAAATCTCTAATAGTAATACATTAACTGTAAATAAGAGTAAACAAAAAAAGTGTACAATAGTTATCCATAATAGGTTTTTAAAAAAAAAAGTGAAAAACAGTGTAAAAATAAAATAAATAATAAAATAAAATATTTAATAAAAAAATAATTAAAAATTATTGTGCATACATTACACGAAAAAAAACCTACGCATATTGGGTCTCCACATGACCACAATAACCTGTAGAATTAATCTAATATGTTCTTTAGTGTAAAATGTGAATGGTGTAAAAAATTATTTTAAAAATGCAGAAAAACTTTTTTATGTTAACGCTAATTAAAAAAAAAAAAAATACAGTGATTTATATATAAACTCCTACTACGCCCCCAAATACAACTTTTCCACATATAATAAGTCCCCACACAACTGTGTCATTGAGTTATGACTGTTGAAACGCAGGGAAGCAAAAACAACAAAATTTTACTGGTCATTAAGGCCTTTTCAGACCTGGTGCTTAAGGGGTTAAGCAACTTGACACAAAATATTACATATTTCTAGAAAAATCCTACAAGTAAATTGAACACCCAAGTGCCTCTATAGTATGTTTATGAAAATGCATTTGCTCACAGTGAAATGATAGAAAATTTGGAGTAACTGATATCTTGCAAATTAAGTGTCATAATAACTTGTTTTGCCGTACATACTTTTTCCCTACTATTCTCTGACATGTATGTACTGATAGTTCAAATGGTATATGTTTATCGCAGGTTAAAGATGTTACACATATCATTAAAGGTATGTTCTGATTGTTATATTATTATATCAGTTAATAGAAGGTTATGAAATCTACAATGGCTCTTACCGTAGTCCAGGAATAAACAAAACCATCAATATTGAGGACAGGGACAATATAGAAGTCAATGTTTTTCAAGGCATTGTGTATCACATGATTGCTGCTTTGATAATGAAGTATCTGGAAAATGAAGACAAACTTTTTAAACAGATACATTTGCTGAAACTTAAGGATGCTTTCACACGGATTTTTTTTTGTTTGTTTTTTGTGCAGAAAGGCACATCAATTAATGCTGTACATTTCTGCACAAAAAAATGCATCCAAAAACACACAAAGAAATGCACCAAAAAAAACGCTCCGTGTGAAAGCACCCTAACATAAAAATTTTATGGAAACATTGGGGGACATGTATGAACAGGGCTGCACCAGAAGTCTTTTTCAGCCAGAAATCAGACACAGCCCCGTTCGCTTCACTGAAATGCCTCCCGAACGCCATTATCATGCACATTACAGAGCACAAGCGGCACTTTGTAATGCGCCTGATTTCCGGGGGCGTGTGGGAGGCGGGGCGCACTAGAACCGTGCAAAGCTATTGATTTATAGCTTCACTTCGGCAATTCTAGGTGCATTACTGCTGAAACAGGTATCCCACTTTCAAAGTGGTTTACATGAGCCAGAAATGTCGTACTAGCGCTAGAATGCGCCAGATTTATGACCCGCTGTAGAGGTCACGTAAGGTAAGGAAGAGACTGCACGTTTAGCCATGACTGTATCTGTTTGCTGCAGGCTTTGGCACTGTGTGAACAAGGTCTGATTCTTTCTGTCTGGGCTGTGATTAACAGTTCAGACACACCCATCTGGCTCTTTACTAGCCCTAAGGCAGGGCTGCAGATATGCCTGATTGGTGAATGACAGCTGCCTTCTCCATTCACCTTTGTTACTTGTCTGGGTTCTGTGTGGTCAGGATGTCAGAGGGCTGGTGCTATCATGCAGGGCCGCCATACAGGGGGTACAGCCGGTACTCCTTTATGGGGCCCGGTGGAATAAGGGGGCCTGCTGCAAGCAGGCCCCTTATTCCTCATGACAGAGCGGAGTCCGGCGGCGCAGCTGCCGAACCAGTCTCGGACTGGCCCACAGTGTGGGCCCCGAACTGCTGTGGGCCCCGGAGGCAGTGCCGTCGCTCCCTGGGGCTCGGCCGTGCATCCGGTCTCTGCACGCCTGGGCCCTGTGTCCCGAGCGCCCAGAGACCGGCCCAGGAGTTGGAGACTAACGTCCTCCACTCCTGGGGCTGCGCGGTGTCAGCGGAGCACAGGGCCACTAGCGCTGCGCTCCGCTGATCTCCCCGGCAGGCTGAAGATGTTAGGCCTTCAGCCTGCCAGGCGCCGGCCCCTACTGCTGACGTAGGCGCGCGGTGACGTCATATCACCGCGCCACCTATACAGGGCGACAGGAGCCGGCGGGGAGATCGCAGTGGCCGGGAGCCGGAGCGGGTGCGACGTAAGTGGATGTTTTGTTGTTTTTTGTTTTTTTTAATATATATAAGGAAGGGGGCCCTGACTACCTAGCTATCCCTAAAAGGGGCCCTGGCTACCTAGCTATCTCTAAAGGGGGCCCTGGCTACCTAGCTATCCCTAAAGGGGGCCCTGGCTACCTAGCTATCCTTAAAGGGGGCCCTGACTACCTAGCTATCTCTAAAGGGGGCCCTGACTACCTAGCTATCCCTAAAGGGGGCCCTGACTACCTAGCTATCTCTAAAGGGGGCCCTGGCTACCTAGCTATCCCTAAAGGGGGCCCTGGCTACCTAGCTATCTCTAAAGGGGGCCCTGGCTACCTAGCTATCCTTAAAGGGGGCCCTGGCTACCTAGCTATCCCTAAAGGGGGCCCTGGCTACCTAGCTATCCCTAAAGGGGGCCCTGACTCTACCTAACCCTAAAGGGGGCCCTGACTCTACCTAACGCTAAAGGGGGCCCTGACTCTACCTAACGCTAAAGGGGGCCCTGGCTAGCTAACGCTAAAGGGGGCCCTGGCTACCTAACGCGAAAGGGGGCCCTGACTCTACCTAACGCTCATGGGGGTCCTGACTCTACCTAACTCTACAGGGGCCCTGACTCTACCTAAACATACAGGGGGCCCTGACCCTACCTAAACATAAAGGGGGCCCTGGCCGCCTACAAACTAAAGGGGGCCCTGACTACCTACAAACTAAAGGGGACTCGTGGCTAGGTACCCACCAACCTATCTGGGGCTGGCCTACCAACTTATCCAGCTGGGGTCTACCTACCTAAAGAGGGCCTATCTAGTTACCTGGGGCCTTGCACATTTGCCTACCTACCTAGGGTCTTGCCTACCTACCTTGTAGTATAATTGAGAGGGGAGCAGTCCATAGTTGTAGCATTATCTCCAGGGGGTTAGTCCTCTCCTCACCCTCCAACCCCTTAGGATTATAGGCCTCTTAAGATATGGCTTGTACCGGCTCTCCCACCCCTGGGAGGCTTGTACAGCGGTGGGAATAGGTAAAACGGTGCTGGAAAATTGAGGAATTTTAAGATATTTGTGTGTAATTTCTGCAGGGATGAGTGGTGGCCGGGACAAGTCATCATGGTGGTGTGGAACGGATGTAGAAGAGAAGGGAAAAAGAACGACTCAAGAGAAGAGAACGACTCATCAGATAAGACGTCTCCAGTGAGTCCCTGATTTCAGGGGTTATTTTACTTCTTTACTGGATCAGTGCTGTTCTGTAATGTGATGTGACCTGAGCTGCTGTCTGACCTCTATGTGGTCTCCATATGGTGGTGTTATATCGGCGTTAGTATAGTGGCAGCGCACATATGTCCATGATTGTAAAAGAGGGAACACCTGACCCTGTGATAGGAGTTACACTTTCTTTCTTGCTGGTGTTTATTTTAAAAGGTGGTGAGGTGCATGACCAAGGGAAACGTGGAGGGGGATATGGATGGAGCTACTTAGCCCTGTGTCTATGATATGTGAGATAGACAGATATGTGACTCACTTGCTATTGTACTACACAATGCAGTTCTTTTTTGCAGACTGTATTTTGTGGTAAAATGGGCGCATTTATGTCCTAGAGGCCGTTTTTTTTTGCTGGGGGCGGGGCGATCGGGTTGCTGGGGGCGGGGGTTACGGGGGGGGGACCCAGGTGCTTCAGCTGTATGGGGCCCTGAAATTTCTGTTGGCGGCCCTGCTATCACGTCTTGGAACCAGACTCTGGCATCCCTTAAGAAGACCACATTTCCTCTTGTCTAGTGCTTGTAATAGACTTTTTCTTGAGCTAACATTTTTCACTCTGATAGTTTACTTGGATTTCCTGACTTTGTGGCTTTTTGACATTCATTTTTCACCTGTCAATTCTGTAACTTTTTAGCTCTCTCTGGTTCTGACCCATTTTTGCCTGAGCTCTCTATATTTTGTTTATAGGCAGGGACAGTGTTGGGGGGCTTAGCACTAGAGCTCACTGTCTGTCTTTTCTGTTCGAGTCCTATGGTCCCCTTAGGCTATGTCTATACAGCTAAGGTTAAATATCATCCAAAATCCGTCGGGATTGAAGATCTGACAGGTTTGAAAATCCGCCAGAATCTGTCAGATTTCAAAACTGACCGTAAAAAATCTGTGCTGTGTAGACTACAGCATGGACTTTTTATTGCTGTATATGGGGCACATGTTACAGTTGGATTTTTGACAGCTTGGATGAATATGATAACGTACACATTGCATATATGCATATTAGCATATTCATCCATTATTTTGGAAGATCTGTAAGGCTATGTCTACACAGCACAGGTTTTTGGTCCGGTTTCCGGCAGATTCAGCACTTAGAATCTGTTGAAAATCCGACTGTAACCTGTGCCCCATAGACAGCAATACAAAATCTGTGCTGTAGTCTACACATCACAGATTATTTATATATATAATATATATTTGTGTAACTTTGGAACCAATTTTACAAGTACATGTTGCTGGGTATAGCATGATAATTATATTCTCATGGTCTGAAGAAGGGAAGTAATTGCCCGATTGCATATTCAATGAATTACTAACTTCTCTAATGAACCACTGACAAAATGCCACCGAAATCCATTCACGGGCATGAATTCCACAGTCCATCCATATGATCTTCTTTTTTCTATCAGATGGATACCCAATCTAGAAAATCATAAAATATAATTAAGAAAGTTATTTTAAACAAAAGGAACTTTGTAATATTGCACCTATTAATACATCTGATAACATATAGGATGATAAGTAGAATTTTAGCTCAATCAAATGGTTCAATAGACCCCAAAAGGTTTAATAAACATAACAGAAATTTACACATGGACCATGGTGATAGGGTGGGCCAGAGATGCTGTGATGAGCAGCATCCCTCCGGCACTAAAGGCTAGCACTGTATAAAACTCTGCACTGTGGTTATTACAGATTGTAGTGTTGACAGAAGGGACTCTTTTTACTACATACTTGCCAACCCTCCCGGATCGTCAGGGAGGCTCCTACAAAGAGGGGAGACCTCCGGCAGTCACTGACTTCAGGAGATTCTTTAAATCCAAGTGGCATCAGACAGCGTCAAGCAATACTCCCTGATGTCACTAAGTGATGGGAGGAGGCTGGCAGCGCAGCAATGATTATTCTTTATTGCATAAACTATTCTGTCCCACAGTCTCTGGGGGAGCTGTTGGGCGTTCCTGTGGGTTCTCTCGGAGGGTTAGCAGACACATCACACTCTAGCTTGCTTACCCTGCTGTCGCCCCGATGTCCTGACAGTACCTGAGGCCGAGGCAGTATCCACAGTACATTACTGTGGAGAGGGAGGGGAGCTGTGAAGCTCCACCCTCTCTGATGATGCTCCGCCTCAATTTCCTGCCTGGAGTTCTCTGCTGATGGCAGCTCAAGAAGACTGGTGAGTATGTGTGCTTGGGGAAGTGGGCTAGAGTGAGGAGGACTGGGGCTTGAGTGAGGGGGGCTATAGTGAGAGGGAGAAGGGCTAGAGTGAGGGGGTTGGGGGCTAAAGGGAGGAGGGGGGCTAGAGTGAGGAGGAGGGCGCTAGAGTGAGGAGGAAGGGACGAAGAGGGGCTAGAGTGAGGAGGAGAGGTTAAGTGCAGGCTAGAGCAAAGAAACTTGAACACCAGCGGAATTAGTACAAAGCAATGTGCTGCGTTTTATTTAGTCATCCCCAGGGGGTTTACATAAACGCCAACGCGTTCAGGGCTATATAGCCCTTGATCACGGCAATAACATATACCCAAAAGTGCTCTGTTTTATAGTGTTGATTAGTGGGAGGACTTATTGACTCCACCCCATCCTCGTCATATCCCTCAGTTAAAAACCATATACATAAACATATGCCAAAATCTATCCAATGTAGCATACATTATAACATTTTCTTTTAAATCACCTACTTTTTCTCTAATAAATCAGGGCAAGGTCGCCTCTATAATTCACCCAGACGGTAACTCTTGTTTCCAACGTGTGTATCCACTGCGCCTCATGCAAGCGAACTTTTTCTCTGCCAATCTCCACCATTCTGTGGCTTCCCCACCTTCTCAATGGCATAGCAGAGAAAGCAAACCCACTGCCCCTGCTGATGCTCCACAAAGTGTCTAGCCCCCCCGGAATGAGAAAACATTGCCCTTCTAATACTGGTAAGGTGTTCCGATATTCTTACTTTAAATTTACGAATACTGCTGCCAATATATGCCTTGTTGCAAGTAGTACAATGTATGATGTAAACTATATGATCGCTATCACAATTTATAAAAATCCTTTATGTTATATACTCTATCCATTATTTTATTATATTTGAACTTATTGTTTTTTGAGTATATTTACACGTACCGAAAACGTTGTTTCCACATGGATAAAACCCTATTAGGGAAACCCAATTGTGCACATTTCTTTTAGTTTGAAAATTACTAGAGAGAAATGGAACATTTCTAATTGGAAGTATAAATTTTTATTGTTTAAAAATTTAAATTTTAAATTTGATCGGCAATATTATTTACAGCTCTCTGGGGTGCCTATGGGGGCTACTGCCTCTCCGTCCCTAGCCAATTTATTTATGGCGTGGTGGGAGCACTACGCCATTTATTGCTCTCAGATCCTTTGTTGCAAGACATGTCTGGTATGGGCGTTACATGGATGACCTCCTCATGGTTTGGGGTGGTGATTGTGACGTCCATACCAGACTTTGTTTGCGCATTAAATGACATGATATTAATCTGCGATTTACTTCTCATGTCATCAGTATCAGATTCCTTTTTTGGGATCTCTTATTATGGTGATCAGAAAGAATCTAGGGTTTTCACGTCCCTAATAGGAAGACTATAAAGGGGTAAACACTATCCTGCGTGCAGACAGTTGTCATCCAGCACATACAACAGATGCTATCCTTATGGGGAGTACTTTAGAGCACGCAGGGCCTGCACCAAAGAGATAATTGGGAAAAGGAATGTATCACCATTGATAAGAGACTTAGCACCAGAGGGTATACTGGAAAACATTTGGAGAGAGCTAAAGAGAAAATACAGGTACAACACAGAATGATTTGTTTATTCAGCAGAAAATGTAAAAAATGGAGCATGCCACACAAAGGGAGTTGTATTTTCTACGCCATATAGCCCGGATTATGAACTGATCAAAAAAATCTTTCTCAAAAATATTAATATTTGAGGAAGGATTCGTTTTGGCAGACTTGTTGATGAGGGCATATTTGTGGTCCCTAAACGTAAAAAAGAACCTAGGTAGTTCCATTTCTCCTAGTAATTTTCAAACAAAAGAAATGTGCACAATTTGGGTTTCCTAATAGGGTTTTATCCATGTGGAAAACAACGTTTTCGGTACGTGTAATATACTCAAAAAACATATAAGTTTCACTAGTAATAAAATAATGGATAGAGTATATAAACATAAAGGATTTTTTAAATTGTGATAGCGATCATATAGTTTAACATCATACATGTACCCATGCAACAAGGCATATATTGGCAGCAGTAAATTTGTAAATTTAAAGTAAGAATATCGGACACCTTACCAGTATTAAGAAGGGCAATGTCTCTCATTCCCGGGGCGGCTAGACATTTGTGGAGCCCTCACGCAGGCGCAGTGGTAGCTTTCTCTGCTAGCCATTGAGAGAGTGGGGAAGCCACAGAAGGCGGGAGATTGGCAGAGAAAAGGGCGCTTGCGTGAGGCGCAGTGGATACACACGTTGGAAACAAGAGTACCGTCTGGGATGAATTATAAAGGCGACTTTGCCCTGATTTATTAGAGAAAAGTAGGTGTTCAAAGAAAATGTTATAATGTATGCATACATTGGATAGATTTGGCATAGTTTATGTATATGTTTTTAAAATGAGGGATATGACGAGGATGGGGTGGAGTCTATAAGTCCCCCCACTAATCAACACTATAAAACAGAGCAACTTTTGGGTATATGTTATTGCCGTGATCAAGGGCTATATCGCCTGAACGCGTTGGCGTCAGTGTACCCCCTGGGGATGACTAAATAAAAAGCAGCACATTGCTGTGTACTAATTCCGCTGGTGTTCCAGTTTCTGTGCTCTTTCTGGATTGGACCCCTGCCGAAAAGTCCTATACACCGGGCGTTTATGGAGTGCAAGCTGCTCACATTACTACTGGGAGCATCAGGTGCATTGGAAGACATTCAGAAGTGGTGAGTGCCAACTTCCTTCTATGGTTTTGTAAGTGCAGGCTAGAGTGAGGGGGAGGGGGACTAGAGTGAGGGTGAGGGGGCTAGAGTGAGTCCCTAGATGTAACTGCACTGTTTGCAGAGCCTGTGCACACTGGTTTCTACCACTATATAATCACTGTATGGTGGATATATTGATTGGGGTGTAATGTAGGTTCAGGTACAGTTTTCTCACAGCTTTCTTGGATGCTGAATAGGCTATCCAATGTCCAGGAAACCTGGGTGACATCAAAACCCTAGATTAGCTTTCTTCCAGAGCCGTTATAAAGTTAGGTGGAGTGCGCCTGACTTTTTGTGGAGGGGGTGTAACTTGACACAAAGGGCGTAGCCATTCATATTTTTGGGGCTTCATGTCTCCCTGATGTACACTTTCAAAAGTTGGCACGTATGTTTTACTGCCCGCCTGGGGACTAAAAGATTCCAATGATGGTTTGTAGAGAGAAGTTAGGATCAGCAAGAAAGTGGTGAATGGCAGAAAGCCAGAGGCAGGGGTCAGTGAGGTGAGTAATGCTTAGTTTATTTTTTCTTAACTTGCTCTGCATGTTAAGGGTATGTTCACACAACCTAATTTTACACTTATTTTGGGGTATATTTTACACTGCAATATGCCCCAAAATAATCCTCAAACAATGTTCTATGCATCTCTTGTTAATTCCAATGTAAAATACACACCGTAATTTAAACAATGCGTATTTTACCAGCTTTTTTGCAACGTGTATTTAGGAACAATTCTTGAGTCATTTATACAAGAGAAATCCCCATAGAAACAATGTTGGAACGTATTTGTGCCATCTAAACGCCTCAGAATACGCTTTACACTTTGCAAATTATACACTTCAACATACACGTTTAAGCAGGCGTGTTTTGAAGCATAAATTTACATTTCAAAATGACATTGTGTAAACATACCCTAAAACAAATCCTGCTCTTTAAGTGTCACACATAGCTTAATAGACTTTAAAGGGGTTGTCTTGTTACAGCATTTGGCAGCCTTCTGTGTTGGTTTCCAAGCAGAGCTTGTGAAATGGAGGGGCGTGTTTCTTCTCGCAGCAGGGAGTATCTTCACTCTCTGCAGACACGCCCCATAGTGTGCATGTGATGATTCATTCTGTGTGAGATGGGGGAAGGGAGAGGTTCTCAGCTGTCTGAGACTAAGGTTATATGCACACAGCAAATGACAAAATGCCGTCCAAAATACAATGGCATTTCAGTATTTTCTGTGTAGACATAGCCTAAGCAATCATTGGAAGAGAAAAGCTAAGTGTAACTCGATAGTGTATAACTACATTTCTAGCTCTCTCTACATACTTTGTAACTAGAATGAACATTTCACATTCGGGACTCTGGGAAAGATGGGTGATTATTATTTTCTCTGTCTCTCTCTCTCAAGTAGTGATGTATCCTGATCATTACACCTCTGACATCTAAAAGTCTGCAGAACAAAACTATACGCTTTATCTGTTTGTGTTTACATGGGACTGCCTCACATGGAACTGAATCTGTCTCACAAGTGGTTTACATGGGACTGCACATCTGTCTCACAAAAGTTTTTAAATGAGACTAAACATTACAGCTGAGTTCTCTGTTTGTGATTTACTTAGGACTGCGCATCCAACACACAAAAGTGATTTACATGGGACAGCACAGTACAGTTGTGTTCTCTGCCTGTGATTTATGTGGGACTGCGCATCTGTCACAAAAGTGATTTACTTGGGACTGCACTTCTGTGTCGCAAGAATGATTTACGTGGGACTGTACACTACAGCTGTGTTCTGTCTGTCATTTATATTGGACTGCCATTTGTTCCATAAATGTGTTTTACATGGGACTGAACATCCGAGTCACAAAAGTGATCTGCATGGGACTACACAGTCTAGCTGTGCTCTGTGTTTTACATGGGACTGCTCATTTGTGTCACAAAAGTGATTTACGTGGGACTGAGCATCTGAGGCACAAAAGTGATTTGCGTGTGACTGCACAGTACATCTGTGTTCTCTGTGATTCACATGGGACTGCCATTTGTGTCACAAAAGTGATTTATGTAGGACTGCACAGAATGGCGGCGCTCTGTTTTACATGGGACTATACATTTGTAGCAATGTTTTTCCTCTTGGATCCAAGTGGAGTAAATGGAGCTGCAAGAAAGAGAAAAGCGCAGACGAGTCCTGGTACAAAAACAAGATGAGCTGAATAGTACCTTGCTCACCTTGTTCTGCTGTACATTATACGGTACAGCTCGTGGTATAGCGTGGAAGTATTATTTCCCGATAGGGAACAGCAGCTGCTCCAAAAAGCCCGATTCCCGCTGTTGGATCCACGTGGGACGCCAAAGAGTACGATAGGAAGGAGTTCCAGATAGAATCAATGCCGTTCTACGGGCAAGACTACTAACTGGGAAAATGGGAATAGCTACAAGGGCTAGAGCGCTAGACACGGGATAAAGTGCTTAAACTACCATAAGAAATAAACTATTGTTTATTTTAAAGTGCATAGCAAGACTGGGTTACGCGTTTCGCAGGTTCAACCTGCTTCATCAGACTATACATTTGTGTCACAAGTTATTTAAGTGGGACTACGCATCTGAGACACAGAATTGATTTATGTGGGACTGCACAGTACAGATGTGTTCTGTCTGTGATTTACATGGGACTGCCATTTTGTCACAATTTTTTTTTTTATCTGGGACTGCGCACCCGTCTGCTTTGACATACTGTGCGTACTTCCGTCCGCGACCTGGGCGGGACATGCCGATCAGCCGACAGCCAGTAACACAGTAGCTGTGTGTAACCTGACCTGGGCTTCAACTCTGTTGCTAAGCACATATAAATCATCCGGTTCTTAAAAACCATAGCAGTTTGCTAATGGTAACCAAGGACGGACATGCTTACGTTTTGGTTCTCCTCATTTTAAACTATGATCTTTGTAATGAGACAACCCCTTTAAGTCTTAGTAATAAAAGATCTTGCAAAAACAAGTCACTTTGCAATATATGTCCATTAGCAGTATCCTACCTATTCTGAGATATCCCCTCTTGTATGGGCTGCATCAGCTCCTCAGGTTGCTATAGCTACAGACCTGTTTGATCTCTCCTGATAGGCTGCCAGTGCTGATTGCTATAGCTATAGATCTGGTTTCTACTGCAGCCTAGTAGAAGTCAGTAAACACGCCCCTAAATTCAAAATTAAACCAAGATAACAGGACTGAGGTAAGATGAATCAATGTAATGAGACAACCCCTTTAAGTAAGTAGACAGGTTTGATTTTGTTTGACAAACAGTCATTTTAAAGAAAAGTGTTCCAATCATCACTTATTTTTACAAATAGTGGTATACTGGTTTGTGACATTATTCCCAGAGGTCTACAGTTGTTGCATGGTCAATACTTAGTAGTCCTGCCATCACTTATAACAGTGCAATCTTCAGAATAATGGAGTGCAGTGATGTTTTAGTGCTGCGGTCCAATTAGTCTTTTTGTGCACAGCAGTGCTTCAAGCCAACTGCTCAAGAGACCTGTGTTGCAGTTTTACTCAGTGGATGGCCTTGATCACTGCAGCCAGAAAGCAGCTTCTACCTTTTCTAGCAATCTTAATATTATTAATATATTATGACTAGTGTTGAGCCGAACCGTTCGGAAAATGGTTTTTACGTTTTTTTACGTTTTTTCCGAACCCGAGCGAAACCAAATTTTTTTTGCCACAAGTTTGGTAAAATGCGGGTTCAGGAAAGGTGTTCTGCACCATTTTCAGCTGCTTCCTTCAGTTTTGGTGGCCAGCCAATCAGTGCACTGCACAGAGGGAGGGGAGAGTCAAAAACGTCACCTCTGAGGGTGTAGGAATCTCATTGCTGCTAAAATCACATGACCGTCTTATGTGTTTGTCACTGTATTTCCTATTGAACACCATTTCCACCTTACTCTCTGTAGTGAACACGCTGTTGCTTCTGCCTGCTGGTTTGCCAGCAGGCAGAAACACCATTTAATAGCGATTTAACATAGGAAAAGCTGCTAGTTAGATTACTTTGGGGTTGGGGGGAGGCGGGGAAGCTAGCTTATGGAATTATACACAGCAATAGATAGGGAGTTAGGGAGTTTTGTATAGATATTGCATAGAAAAAAATCTGTTTATAATCCTATTTGCCCATTGCAAAGTATAGGCATTTAGGAACACTGTTGATTTGCCGTCTTTGGAGTACAGTTCTTCAACAAGAGACTATAAACAAATATTGACCTTTGTAATATTTATCGTATTTGTTGTATTAAAAAAAATCTTGTTTCAAATACTCATTTCTTCTTACTAATTTTATTGTGAGTGTCCATAAGGTCATTTTTGCTGCATTTGGGGTCATGCTGCTGTAAAAGACAGCGATAGTCAATGTCCTATTCCCAAAAATCTTGTTTCAAATACTCATTTCTTCTTGCTAATTTTATTCTGAGTGTCCATAAGGTCATTTTTGCTGGTTTTGGGGTCAGGCTACTGTAAAAGGGGTGCCAGGGGTGCCAATAGGGCAGTACTCCTGTCAGGGGCCCTAATCAAAATGGGGCCCAGTGATATGTTAAAAATAGGAACTAGTAATGGGTGGGGGCCCCATTTGATTTAGCTGCATGGAGCCCTGAAACGGTTAATAGATGACTGATGGCAGCCCTGGCTTCCACTGCACCCCCTATAACTACAGCCCTGCCAGCTGAACCTCCAGGTTCCCTGTTGGGATGTTCTTGCTGCCACATATATGACATGTTCTTGGGCCCTGGTGCAAAAAGTTATTGGTGGCTCCTGCCAAGTACCATGTGCCATTTCCAATACCGGTGTCTTCCTATATGTCAAAGAGGCCCCTGTAGCAGCTGCTACAACTTCACCTCCTATAGCTACACTGTTCTCATCTTTTCAGTTAGCCATTAAAAGGAATGAATTATTTTAGCCTGTGAATTTTTTTCTGTGACTTAGAGAAAAATTTTCTTCACTAAGTTGTTCCACGTATCCACCTTACTGTTATGGATTTGCAGTTTCTCCTCACCTGTATGGGTATAAAAATTAACCAATTAACCAAAATTAACCAAAGTATAGGCATTTAAGAACACTGTTGATTTGCGGTCTTTGGAGTACAGTTCTTCAATAAGAGACTATGAACAAATATTGACCTTTGTAATATTTATCCTATTTGTTGTATTAAAAAAAATCTTGTTTTGAATAGTCATTTCTTCTTGTTAATCTTATTGAGTGTCCGAAAGGTCATTTTTGTTGTTCCACGTATCCACATTACTGTTATAGATGCTAATTGCAGTTTCTCCTCACCTGTATGGGTATAAAAATTAACCAGAACATCTTCTCCCATTGACTTTAATGGGTTCGAAGTTCGGTTTGAGTTCGACTCGAACTTCGAAC
Organism: Phyllomedusa bahiana; assembly: GCA_025379985.1. Lineage (NCBI taxonomy): Eukaryota > Metazoa > Chordata > Amphibia > Anura > Hylidae > Phyllomedusa > Phyllomedusa bahiana. The sequence goes on from JAODAL010005494.1 coordinate 142,245, forward strand.
CAAACTTCTCAAAATTCGAGGTTCTACTCAAACTCGAACTTGTTAGAGTTCGCTCATCTCTAATTATGACAAATCTTAGAAAAATCTAGTTGGTTCATTATTTCACAGAACTGTAACTTTCTGTAATTTTAAGCTTGATAAAGTTGTTTTACTTTAATGGCACAAAATGTAATTTACCCACATAACTCTGTAAAAACAAAAAAAACAACTTACTTTAAAATAGTAAATAGGTCTTGTCTCAAAGGTTGATCCTAGATAATGCAATGTAACTAGTTCTTTATGTGATTCTTTGATTTGATCCATCCATTCATAGATCTGTAATTTAGAAACAATCAGAAAAATTCATACACCAAAGGGTAATATTTACTTCTTGGGAATGGGTAACATGTTTAGAAAGGCATTTTATTGACCCAGTTTTGACCTCTTTGACAGAGCCTTATTTTTGAAATGTGACGTGTCACTTTATGTGGGAGTAAAATGTTAACCCCTTAACCCCTTAAGGACCCAGCCTGTTTTGGCCTTCCTGACCCAGCCCTATTTTTGAAATCTGACATGTGTCCATTTATGTGAGAATAACTTTTTGACAACTTATACCTATCATGTGATTCAGAGATTGTTTTCTCGTGACACATTGTGCTTTAAGTTAGTAAAAATTTTTATCTACAATCCTTGTTTTTTGTGAAAAATATCAAAATTTCCCTGAAAAATTTTGGGAAAAATTTGCGATTTTGAAAGTTGCAAAATTTTGCTGCAAGACAGATAATTATTCACCACAAAATAGTTTTTAACAGCA